>JAMFTM010000177.1:0-88137 GCA_023522825.1 Diaporthe ampelina
TTGGTTTTGAAATATTTCTCAGAAAGGCAGGCCTCCTTAGTCTGAAAGAGAGAGTACGACTGATTCTCAGCGCAAGGGTGGGGGGTGCTAGATCCTGGTCTCAGCTGCCTATTGCAGCAGCAAGGCCGCAAGCGGAGAGAGCTCTCCTTGTTCTTGGAGCTCGACAAATAAGGCCCAGCAGTACATAAGAACTTACCCTCTACGGTTTCATCCTGTTGGAATGTTGTGTCACGAGAGATTGATTGCCTAACCGGTCATTCCCTCGCCACTAATTCCGCGGCAGGTTACCCCAAGGGCCATCTCTGCGTCTTGCTGGTCCCAAATCGATAGCAGACAGTCAGCAGTGGGGCCTGCCGTTACGACCCCCTGTCGGATTTACTTACGTTGCCCGAGAGCAATGTAAACAATTCCCAGCTCTCTTTTCTTGAATCCCACCATAGACTTGCGACCAGCAGCCACTATCCGGCAACCGGCACCCATTCACGAGTGGCGCATGCGCATGCGTCACGAATGACTTTAATGCGATCATAAAGAAGTCATATTTGAATCCACCGCAGCGATGCCTCCCCGTCGTCTCGTCCGCCGCCAGCCGCTCTGGCAGCGCCTCAAGGCCCGTTTCGACCCGTGGGACTACGCCCTCTGGCTGTCTGAAGAGATCGAGACCAGAGACTTCGGATCGAAATCCTTAGGCAACCAGATCGGCGTCGCATGCAACGCTGTCTTCATTCTTGCGCGCGTGTATGGATCGTATTCGGCAGGCAGCGATACCGATGACATCTTCGGTGATGATGAGTCCGGCACCTCCTCGGGCTGGCTTGCGTGGTTTGTAAGCTCATGGGCACTGTTTGCCGCAGCTGATACCGTCCTGTTGACTTTTTGATTCTTTAGGCACGGTCAATTACGTGGGAACTCGTTGCTTTCTCGTTATGGAACACCTTCTACGCGTTTTCGCGATCCCGCGCATACCGATTCTTCGAGGCCGATGTCGAGCAACCACTCAACACTCCTTCCGCCCATCGCGTGCGAGTTCAGTCCTCGTCATCCGGCTCGTCCCCTTTACGAATTCTCGCCGACCTCGCCGGCGACACTGCCGAATCTCGTGCCCATCCCGACAGGACCCGCGACGTATGGGAGCTGCGCATGTGGGATCCAGTCCCAGCATCTCTGCAGCTGGTCTGCCTATTCAGCCCCTTACATGTCATAATATACATGATGACACTTCCTTTGACACCACTTGATCCCCGACCAAGTGTGACAGTCTTCAAGTGCCTTTTTCAGCAGGCTGCAATCTCTGGCCTTTTACTGGCCATGGAGGCTTCCTTCAGCCAACAAAAGAAAGATTCTGAGCTCGTCAAGGGCCAGGTCTTGAAAGAGTATGACAGCAAATATGTGCACCCGCGTCTTAATCCTCCAGTGGTCCGAGATGTTGGTACTCAGGTCGGAGAGGACGAGGAGGGAAATGAGTGGGAAGACATCCAGGTAGGGACACCTACGACCCTGGTTCGACGCCGCTTTCAGACTCACCCGAATCAAAATTACGCAAAACATTTCGATCCGGATGGTTCGGGCTATTATGCACCTTCGGTGGGGTCGCCGAGTCCTGCAGCATTTACTCCGGCCAGGAGGGTTCAACCGCCTTCGCTGTATGAATCCTCATACAAGCCACGTCCGTCGCCCATGCGGCCAAGCATGGCAGCTTCCAGGACGCCGAGACTGTCACCGGAGAAGCCTACGATGCAAGATTCCGCTACAGGCACAGGTACAACCTATGGGGGCAGCCTGGGCGTGTACAGTCACGCAGACTCACCCCTAAAGAAAGCAGCTAGCTTTGGGGACATCCGAGGAGGCGCCAACCCGTTCTCCTCACCACGAAACTCTCGGGAGCTGGCTGCCATAGAGCAGAAGGAGCAGACGGAGAGGATGATGCGGAGGAGCAGCCCGGTCAAGGAGCACCGCCTCAGCGGGTTGGCCTCTAGCATGCAGCTTGACGGCCCGGCGGGAGAGGAACCCGAGTCCAGCCCCAACCCTTTCGCCAATATGGGTCGACACCGCGGTCGTTACGAGAGGTTCCCCTCAAGATGGTAGGCGAACGTCCGTTGGGCTTTTATCACCGTACAGACTGGTCATACCGCCAAACAATCATTCAAGACCTTATTGAGTGCCAAGTGGTGAAGTCGCATTTGTGTCTAGTGTCTAGTGCTGGCATATATGGAAGGATACAATTCTGAAGACTTTGCTACAAGCGCACCGCAACCATTTCTTTTCCAGGGGGTATCATGGTGAGCAGCCTGCAGTCAAATGACGAGGTGCGAAGATGGAAAGGGGATTGCCAGTGCATCATGACGGTCACTGACCGTCAACATGCAGCCTGGCCGGGGAGACTGGCTTGGTCAGGGCATTATCTACTTGCATATCATGGCGTTGCATGCAGAAAGGGATTACTAGTTTTTGGTCTGGGTGTTGGCACTCTCGTGCTTCCATTTATTTCTTTTGTTTCCGTTGCTGCTGTCGCTGTTCTAGGCGGCTGGCAGCCACATCAACACCAATCTAGGTCCCTCACGGAATACAAATTAATCTGTTGTTTCTGAAAGTCATACAAGTCATTCGTATTTCTGTTTCTTGCATGCCAGTGGGTTCCCGAAAGTTTGTTCATGACCATACACTTGCCTCACCGAGTTCTTGCATTCTGAAGCAACACACCTTCGCAAGTGGCCAAGCGGTCGCTCCTTCCCAGCAAAAGTCCAACCTAGATACCGCTGGTTTTCAGACGACGATGTTTGCCTATCCATTCACCATCCAAGGCCCTCGCTGTACTATACATAACCCACCTACAGTATGTCTTTTGCGAGCAGCCTCAGGAAACTCCTCCCCAGCAACAGACCTGAGAAAGGCCACACCATACGCGCGCAAGAAGACACTCTGTCAAAATCGTTTCGAGACGATGCACACACACGGGAGAAACAAGCGTCGCCTGTCTCGGGCCTCAGGGACGAGTCTTCAGACAGGATAGTCCGCTGGAACACAGCCATCGAACCCAGCCGCAGCTCCAACTCAACCCCCAGCACCCGCACGCAGCAGCTCTACCTCGCCCACCGCGAGAAGCGCCGCCGCCGCCGGAGCCTCCGCGAGTCTGGCGACTTCCTCGGGGTGCAGGGGATCAACCCGGCGACGGGGGAGCTGGACGTGCTCACGCCTACCACCAGCAGCAGCAACAACACCTCCTCCCAGTTCGCGTCCCTCGCGCGCACGGTGGCGGACAGGAGGGGCGCTTACGAGGCCGCGAGGAGGAAGCTCCAGGCGGAGAAGATGCGCAAGTGGGAGCGGGAGAAGGAGGCCGTCAGGGCGGAGCTCCAACGCAACAACGTCAGGTGGACGAAGCGGAGGTCCGGGTGGAGCTCGGCGATCGAGCCCGCGCTGAGCCCCATCGCGCAGAGCAGCAGTGCGGCGTCGACGCCCCGGGGCGGCGGGTCCACGGGGACGGTCGTGCGGACGCCTTCTATGAGGTATGCTTCCGAGGATGAGGGCGAGCAGACACGGAGCATGGGGACTTCGGGCGGGTTGAGGCGGAAACCTGTCCCTCTGTCTGCAGAGGCTCGCGCTTTGTCATTGAAACGCAGCTACAGCGACTTGATACCTGTTGAGTCGGAATTCCCAGGCGAAGCGTCTCCAAAGCCTCCCCGAGTTGGGCCCAAGCCCAAGGGCTAGCAGCCAGGCCATGGCCGCGTGTCGACTGAGATTGCACCATCGGACTCTGTCTCTGCAGTCGGTGCTTTGAGGGCTAGAGCTCAAAATTACGAGACACGTTCCGGTCGTAACGGAAAGCCTCAGGACTCATGGAATTCATCTTGCCGGACACGAACTGATGGATCATCCAAAAGGACTGGCCGGCAGCGGTCGGTTTCTTCGGCCCTCGAGTTCAGATCAAGGTCCACACCAGAATCGGATCTCGACCCTTCAGCGCCCGGTTCCATGACCTATGAGTACTACACAGACAAGCAAGCCAGCAGGAAAAGCGAGCTTGACGGTCGTGCGGGCAGAGCAGGCGATTCAAAGACATCGGAAACGCGGTCCTCGTCTTCGGCCCTGCAACATCGAGATGCTGGCAGTAATGTCAGTGGTGACGAGATTTCGATTGGCAAAAGCTCCTACAACCAGGCCGGGAAGAAAGGCGGTGGCACCAAGATGTGTCTCCACACGCACCATCATCACTACTGGATCCTGTCCGATTCTGTGGCACTCCAGTCCATGCCGAATCTCCGGTCATCGAGAGAGCGGCCACCGCTCCAGAGAGCGGAGAATAACCGCAGACTGGCTGGCTTCCCGGACGAGAGCGACGTGGAGGGAATGGCCGAGGCGAGAAGGCCTCCGTCGCGCAACACAAACCGTCGCTACTTCATAGATGGGTAGTTGATAGAGGGGGGATGCATTTGTTAACAGAGCATGTATAGGCGACTTGACCAAGTGGGTCAAAAGCATCAACCACAGAGAACCCTCTACCATTTGTTCCAGGCCGTTGCAGCCGTGAATTGCCAATGTGAACATGGCTTTGGGTCAGCTGTATTTGTCACCATGTCCAAGGATCTCTGATAATATGGAGGTGGCTTAGCGAGAGCGCGCCGGGCCGAACCCGCCTTGCATATGGATTTCTCGCCTGGTTGCATTGAGATCCTTCAATGCCCGAAGGCCGTATATCGGTGTGAAAAAGTAGATATAGCCTTGTGGATCTGCTAGCTAGTTACATAAGCAAGCCCTATAGGCACCCAAAATGCCTATAAGTACACCCACAATAGCAGACTAGAAGGAATTAACAATCCACCTACCTATATCTTTAGAAGTAGTAAAATCCTTATAATATCTAGTATTCTAATATATAGGAATAGGCCAAAATATACAAAAATAATTATTTTTATTAAGAGAACCTTATTTAGCCTTAAATTTAATAAGAAATAATTATAATTAACCTAAGTAACCTAAAATATACTTTTAAGTAACCTTCTAAGTAATTACCTAAGTAACTATCTAAGTAGCTATCTAAGTAATCTATTAAATAATATAAATATTAGTATTATAATTATATAAATACTTATTTTCCTATTTCCCTTATTAATAATAATTATAGGAAGACTACTCTACCTATTAGTTTATATAAAAATTATATTTATTTACCTAAAACCACTATTTATAAGTAAATAGTTTATATACTAATTATAAGTTATAATAATAAGTATTATAATTTCTTCTTTATAATACTATTTATAACGCTAGCTACCCCCTTAATAAGTAAGTAAGTAAGTATTAATTTTATTATTTATATTAATTTTTTTACTTTTAATTAATTTTTTCTCCTATTTATTATAATATCTATTAAAGAGAATATATTATTATTAGTAGATTTAGTCCTTATAAATTACCCTTATACTCTTTATTTAAGGATAATAAATACTTATATTAAAGTATATTTAAATATATTTACTAATTATTATTATAAACTTATAGGCTTTATTAAGTTCTTAAATAATTATTTTATATAAATAAATAATAATTTATAAGTAAAATTTAATTAAATTAAATAATAATAAATTATTAAGCTTAAGGTAATTAAAAATACTTAAACTACTTAGTTTTAAATAGTTACTAAGAGACTTAATATTATTATAACTTATATTAATATTATATAATTCTCTACTCCCTTTAGTAAATTTAATAAATATATTATTTCTCTAAACCCTTATTTATAAGAGGATAAATTATAATTAAGCTCTAAGCCTATACTTTAATATAAGGATAATATAATTAACTTCTAATATAAGTTATATAACTACTTAATAGGACTATTTATACTAGTAGAAATTTATTTATAAGAAGTCTTTTTAATAATAATTTTACCTAATAAGTTTACCCTACTTAAAATTTCCTAATATAGTAAGATCTCCTTTCTAAAAAACCTATAACTTAGTATTACTAATATTATAGTCTTTAATAAACTTAAAAAGATATAAATCCTTCTTTATACTTCTATAATTTTATATAAATTATAAACTTACTAAGTCCTCCTTAAGTTATTTAGTAACTTTAATAACCTTACTAAATAAATACTTACTAATAAGCCTATCTAACTAATATTTATTAAAGGGATAATTTAAGTCCTTAATAGCTATAATATCTTATATTCCTAGATTATACTCTTCTTAACCCTTCTTTCCTATAAGAACAAATTATATATTAACTTTACCTAATACCTATAAGAAGCCTTCTTTAAGTTCTTATTAATATAGTAATACTCCCTAACTATCTACTTTATCTTACTTAATAAGATATTAACTAATTAACCAAATATTTATATAAAAATACTTAATAAATTACTTCTTATAATATTACTATAAATTATAAAAAAACTTATTAAATATATAAAAGTCTATACTAATAAGGTAATTAAGTTGTAAATCTTCTCTACTCTTAAGACTATTATATAATTTTATAATATAACTACCCTCTTTTATTATATAAAGATTAATTAAAATACTACTAAGAAGCCCAAAATTATATAACTTAAATTAGTAGATACTACCTTAATATAATCTATTATTTCTAACTTATATACTAATAAATAAACTATTTATTTCACTACTAAGGACTTAGCCTATAATATATTAAACTTTAATACTAATTAGTTTATTATTATAACTAATAAGAAAGATAATAAATATTTTAATTATAATAAATAAGGTTATTAGGTAAAGGATTATTAAAGTAAGCTTACTTAGCCTAAAAATATACTTAATATATTAATAAATTAAAATATTACCCTTAAGAAAGTCTTTTATAATAATAAGTAATCTAATTTATCTAATTATTTATATAATACTATCTCTAATTAGTATAACTAAATAATTAGCTAAGATTATCCCTAAATAAACTTAGCTAATTAAAATACTTAAGTTTATTTTATAAAGGATAATTTTAATAAAAAAGAAAAATATTATAATTCAACTTTCTATATAAAGGATAATAATAAAGTTAATAATCTCCTAAAAAGAATCTTTAATAACCTTTATACTAAGAATTAGAAATATTAAGGTACCTACTATATAAAAGTAAATACTAATAACTTTTTACCCCCCCTTTATAATAAACTATCTTATAAGGGTATTTAGGTACCTTATAACTTTTTCCTAACTTAACTAATTAATAGCCATAACTTTAATATCTTCTTTAATTATAACTTTATTACCTATTACTACTTAGAATCTCTAATAATAAGGCTTAGGCTATATATAACTATAAATCTTATAATAATAAAGAATATTAGTAGCACTAAATTCTAATTAGTAAAAAATATTCTTATTATAATAAGATTTATTATATTTAATAGTCTTATAAAAAAATTTATAATTTCTTATAGTATTATCCCTAATAATACTTTCTTAGATAAACTTACCCTTAGGAAGATAATCTTCTATTAATAGATAATATATTATATATAAGATAAAATACTCTATTTATTTATATTCTTAAGTTAGTTAAAATTAGTATTAATAAAATATATAAATTAAAATTTTCTTATAGTAAAAATAGTATTTTAAGTAGAGGAATCTTTTTTCTTACCCCCTAAATAACATTTAAATATTTTTATTAATAACCCCTAAGTTACTACCTATATATAAGAATATATTTAAGAGTTTCCTAACTTATTTAATAAAAAATAATATTATATAAATATTTTATTAAAGATTATATATTATATTAATACTAGTAATTATAAACCCTTTTACTTCTCACCTAAATAATATAACTCATTATAAGAATAAATTATATATAACTTTATTAAAGCTTATAATAAAATATTTATATATAAAAGTAAGAGCTCTTAGTTTTACCTTCCCACCTAGTTCTTAAAAAGCCTATAATACTATATAAGAAAGAAGCCTAATTTAATAAAATTATCTAATATTTTTATTATAACTATTATTACTTAAATAAATATACTAAGAAATACACCTATTTAATACTTAATATTATAAATTAAATTTAATATATTATAGGCCATAAATAATATATCTTTATTAACCTTAAAAATAGTTTCTAATATATTAGATTAGACCTTAAAATAAAAAAAAGACTATTTTTATTACCTTATTTAGCCTTTATAAATAGCTAGTAATACTATTTAGGCTCTATAATACTCCTACTATATTCTAAACTTTAATTAAAGAAGTACTTTATAACCTTTATAACTTCATATATAGTCTAATAAATAATATTACTATTTAGATAAATACTAAAAAAGAGTTTTATAAGTACCTAATAATTTTATTTACTTATCTTACTCTCTATAAGTTTATACTTAATATATATAAGATTATTTTATTTACTTAGTAAAGAATCTTCCTTAGTTTCCTTATTTTAAAAGATAGTATTATAGCTAACCCATCTAAAATTATTACTATTAGAGATTACCTTATACTAATAACTATAATAAAGGTTTAAAGCTTTATTAATATAATTAAATATTTATATAACCTAATTAATAAATACTTTAAATAAATTAGTATCCTTATTAACTATATTAGTAGCTTAAAGAGTTAAACTATTACCTTATTAAAAAAAATATAAAAGTAATAATATAATATTAAAGATATTATTATAAGTCTTCTAATTATTAAAACCTTTAACTAATATTTATTATTTATAATTAAATTAAATATTAGTAAGTATTATATTAGAGTAGCTCTTCTTTAATCTTAGCTTTATACTTAGAAATTTATTTTATACCTAATATTATACTTCTTAAAAAAACTTACTAAGATATAAGTATAATATTTTACTTAAGAGTAAAAATTTCTTAAAATCCTACTTACTTTATAATATTAGTCTTATTAGATTTAAGGCATAAAAATTATAGTCTTAATTAACTATAAGTCTTTAAGAATAATTAGTATTAAAATAGATTAACTACCCTAAATTATATAATTTTTTAATATTATTAAGTATTATAGAATTTACATCTTATATTATATTAGGAAGATTAATATCCTTACTAATTACCTATTTTAATTATTTAAAAATATTATTTTTAAAAGTTTATTACTTATATTTAAGTAAAAAAAGAAAAAAAATCTACTAAAGTAGATTTATAAGTTATATTAACTTAATTAAATAAATCTCTAAGTAGTCTATAAGTATTTATAGAAAGGAGCTAACTTACTTAAAGTTATTAAACCTAAATAAGTAAAAAAACACTTTATATTACTTAGTAACTATTTATATAAAATATAGTTCTACTAATATTCTCCTAAAAATCCTCTTTATAAGGTAGAAATTACCCTTAAAATAATACTTCTTCTTCTAATTTTAAAGTTTAATAATTTACTTATTATAATTAAGAAGTTTTATTTAAACTATAACTATATTATAATTAGAAATATATTTTATAAAGTTCTTAGGGAGTACTAATACCCTAAGATAATTCTTATAATTTAGTAAGTTATTATTAAATATAAAGAATATTAGCTTATAAAGCTACTATATTTGGTACTCCCTAATCTCCATCCTATTACACTACTAACACCACTAATATACTAGGCTATTAACTTTATATTAATAGATAGGGTCCCCATCCTTATTATAATTAAATATATAGTAGAATAAGTAGAAGCTAAAATTACTTTAAATTAGACCTAAAAAGTTATACTTTTATTAATAAAGAGAATTATTAACATTTTTAAAGTACCTAAAGAATAAATATTAGATAATATAAGTTATTTTATAAAAAAAGCTATAATAAGTTAGTATTACTAGTATAAATTATATATATACCCTATTATACCTATTAAATTAAAAGGAAATAGTAAGGTAGAGAAAGTAAATAGAGATTTAAAGTATATAATTTTATATAAATAGTTAATTAACCTAAATTATAATATTTAGGCTTTAATTTAATAAGTAGTAATATTATATAATTATATATTAAAGTTTTATAACTATAGCTCCTACTTCCTTTTTTTTAAAATAACTCCTCCTTTAACCTATAATTCCTATATTATATATATTTAAGAATATATAGAGTAAAAGGAGAATAACTTTATAAGATAGTTAGTAGTAAATTATAAAGCTCCTATTATATAAAACTATATTATTAGACTTAAGGTATTATAAGATTAGATTTATATATTTTTATAAAAAGATAAGGCTTTATTATAAATATTTACCTTAGGCAATTAGATATTATAAGTATACTAATAAACTTATAAGTATAAATTATACTATAATAGCCTATAGGTAATTACTTCCTACTATATTAAAAATATTTATATTTTATATAGCCCTAATAAAATTATCCTTAAAAATAAGTATAATAATATAAATTTCTTCCTAATATATATAAATAATAAGTACTTTATAAGAAGCTTATAATATATTAGTAAAATAATATTTAAGTAAAATTACTAATAAATTACTAAATTAGTATAGCTTAATACCCATTAAGTAGTTATTCTACTTAATAGATCTTATTAACTATTATTAACTACCTACTAATATTTTAATAATTAAGTAAAACTCCTTAAATTTAAGTATTTTAAGTAATTTAAGTAATTTTAGTACTTAATACCTAAGTTAATAAAATAAGGTCCTTATACCTAATTAGTACCTATACTAAAATAGTACTAATATAACCTAGGAATATAAAAAAAGAATTATCTAAACTAGGACTTAAACTTAAACCTCCCTATATTATAGTAAAGTTAGACCTTCTACTTATAGATAGGCCTATAAATATTATATATTCTTCCCTTTTAGGGTTAAACTAAATTAAAACTTAAATCCTAAGGTATATAATTATTATATTACTTTAGCTTATTATAATACTAGTAGAATTAGAAGACTATAAAGGAAAAAATAAAATTTTAACATATTTAAACCAGCCCTACTAATAAATACAATTTGTATAAATAAATTATAAATAATTTATTTAAGGAAGGGGATAATATAGATCTACTAGCTAGTTATATAAGCAAGCCCTATAAGTACCCAAAACGCCTATAGGTATACCCACAATAGCAGACTAGAAGGAATTAATAACCTATCTATCTATATCTTTAGAAGTAGCAAAATCCTCGTGATATCTGGTATTCTAATACGTAGGAATGGGCCAGAATACACAACCTGGTGGAACCATATAATCGCAAAGCAAGTACAGCTTGGCATGATATTCTCGTCGTGGAAGGAGAAGGGAAAAGAAAGAGATGTCAATGACCCACTGCTTATTGGCTGGCCTGCAGACAGTTGACAGCCTCGTGAGAAGTCCAAGGGTAGGGTAGCGACGGCTCAGCCCACACGGCTGACGTCAGTAGGTGCATGCATTTACGGAACCGGGGAGGGTCCGGAAAACCTTGCGAAAAATTCTGAGAAATCCGCAATGGGATGTTTTCTTTGTTCCGCGAAAACAGTATTTCCTCAGGGAGGTGAAGGGGGCAATGCCCTCCGTCTTACTGTGCGCGGATGACTAGCACAGGCGAAGGCCGAAAGACTATTCACAGTCACATCAAAGGCACTGTCAATAGTAGATGTAGATTATGCAGGTATGCGGTCCTGATAGCCGCATCTTCGGTGGGTCACTTGATCTCTCACACGTTACGAGGGGACTCTGACTGGCTGATTACAAGTATAAGAGAGTTTCACCAAGAGGATTTAAACATGTCAAAAGTGAAGACCGCATAAGTTGTCCGGACCAATACCGCCAGTATTCCCGCCACATGCCGTTAGATAGAGTTCACCCCGGCTTCCTGCAGAGATGGGCGATGCGACACAAAAGTGTACACCGCGGACCCACCTGCGGCTTCGCTCGTAAAGGCTCGTAAAGGCTCGTTGGTTCCTCACCGCAGCAGCAGCAGCAGCAGCATCGTCCGAGGTTTAGCGGGTGATCAATTGATGGAGTGGAGCATCACCTGAATTACCCACAGCTTTTATTGCCCGTGAACTGCAGATGGCAGTCATTGAATACTGCGAAGCATGTCTCTTTTAGCCTGTTGACCACAGCATCGAGTCACCGTCTCCGAGTACCTGGGACTGTATCCGTACCTGACTGTTTAGGCACAGGAAGACCCATCTAGGCGCCTTGCCCGAAAAGGGGAGCCTTCTGAAATGCACCACCGACCCCGCCATAGTGGACCCTTGCTCCAGGGAAGTCCCTGCCGTCAGCAGCCTGTCAGCCAATGCCTTGACGTTAGTTTCCAATTTGACCCCCCGCGAGGTCCCTCCCCGCGTTCCGTGAACCGGAGCTGGTGCTGAGCCTCCGATAATCGGGCACTCGGGCTACAATGTTCAATCGCAGGTATTTGCCGTGAGCCTCTTGCTTAAGACGCTTCGCCCCTGATGCCAACAGTATTTGAATCGCCTCCCTGCCGTTCAGTTGGAGATGCTCTGAGCTGATTTTCACTCCCCTACCCCTTCTCTTCCTCCTCCCTTCCTCGACGGGCTGTCAATTGTTACAAAAAATCCCAAGCCACCCAATTCTCTTGTCATATCCGGTGCTTAGCCACTTACACGAAGCTCTCAGGAGCTAACTTACTCTGCAAGCTCCCCGAGCATTCCGCAACCTGTGCCACCCGCCACATTGCAATTCACCACTCAATTGATTCATCATGCCTGGAGCAGAGGGGCAACCGCAGACTCTCTACGATAAGGTGCTGCAGGCACATATCGTGGATGAGAAGTTGGACGGCACAGTTCTCCTCTACATCGGTTAGTTCCCGGCGATGACGCACGAGAACAGGGACAGCAAATTCTGATTCTATCCTTCACAGACAGACATCTTGTTCACGAAGTGACATCTCCCCAGGCCTTTGAGGGCTTGGAGAAGGCCGGGCGTCAAGTCCGAAGGCCTGACTGCACTTTGGCCACCACTGACCACGTGCGTTGAACCCACCTATATCCCGCCATAAGCTGGCTCGGTCTTGTTGTAATTCGCGCGCTGACGGTCACACCAGAATGTCCCAACCACGACCAGGAAAGCCCTCAAGGACATCGCCAGCTTCATCGAGGAGGACGACTCAAGGGTACAATGTGTCACCCTGGAGGACAATGTCAAGAAGTTCGGTCTCACCTACTTTGGCCTGAGCGACAGGAGGCAAGGCATCGTCCACGTTATCGGCCCTGAGCAGGGTTTCACCCTCCCCGGCACCACAGTCGTCTGCGGTGACAGCCATACCTCAACCCACGGCGCTTTTGGATCCCTGGCTTTTGGCATTGGTACCAGTGAGGTTGAGCACGTGCTCGCAACACAATGCTTGATCACAAAGCGAAGCAAGAACATGAGGATACAAGTCGACGGAGAGCTGGCCCCCGGCGTCAGCTCCAAGGACATTATCCTCCACGCCATCGGCAAGATCGGTACGGCCGGAGGTACCGGTGCCGTCATTGAGTTCTGTGGTTCTGCCATCCGGAGCCTCAGCATGGAGGCCCGTATGTCTATCTGCAACATGTCCATCGAGGGTGGTGCGAGAGCCGGCATGGTCGCCCCCGATGACATCACCTTCGAGTACCTCAAGGGCAGGCCCCTGGCCCCCAGGTACAACTCTCCAGAGTGGCACCGTGCCGTTGCCTACTGGAAGAGCCTGCAGTCCGACCCTGGCGCGAAGTACGACATCGACGTTTTCATCGATGCCAAGGACATTATCCCCACGGTGACTTGGGGTACCAGCCCTGAGGACGTCGTGCCCATCACCGGCACCGTCCCCGACCCCGAAAGCTTCAGCACCGAGTCTAAGAAGGCGGCCGCACGTCGGATGATCGAGTACATGGGCCTCACTCCTGGCACACCTATGGAGGATGTCGTTGTTGACAAGGTCTTCATTGGCTCCTGCACAAATTCCAGAATCGAGGATTTGCGTGCCGCTGCCTCAGTAGTCAAGGGCAAGAAGGTTGCTAGCAACATCAAGAGGGCTATGATCGTCCCGGGCTCAGGAATTGTCAAGGACCAGGCCGAGGAGGAGGGATTGGACAAGATATTTACGGAAGCAGGATTTGAGTGGCGCGAGGCTGGGTGCAGCATGTGCCTCGGCATGAACCCCGACATTCTGTCACCCAAGGAGCGTTGTGCAAGTACCAGCAACCGCAACTTTGAAGGTCGCCAGGGTGCCCAAGGGCGAACACATCTCATGTCTCCAGTCATGGCTGCCGCCGCCGCAATCGTTGGAAAGCTGGCCGACGTCAGGAAACTGACTGAGTACCAGTCCAGCCCTCATATCGAGGCATTCAAGGCAGCACCGGAGCCTCCTGCACACGACGAGAACCTGTCTGGTGATGAGTCGGATAAGGACAACCTTGCCGACATCCCCAAGGACAACAACGGACCTCATACCAACACGACTGCTGGCGGCTCATCCACCGGCCTCCCCAAGTTCACCAACCTCAAGGGCATCGCTGCTCCCCTGGAGCGGTCCAATGTCGACACCGATGCTATCATCCCTAAGCAATTCCTCAAGACAATCAAGCGAACCGGCCTGGGATCTGCTCTTTTCTACGAGTTGCGCTTCAACCCCGACGGAAAGGAGAACGCCGACTTTGTCCTAAACAAGGAGCCGTACCGAAATGCCAAGATCCTCGTCGTCACTGGACCCAACTTCGGGTGTGGTAGCTCCCGTGAGCACGCCCCTTGGGCCCTGAACGACTTCGGCATCAGGTGTGTCATCGCACCTTCCTTCGCCGACATTTTCTTCAACAACACCTTCAAGAACGGCATGTTGCCCATCCCTATCAAGGACCAAGGCCACCTCGACGCCATCGCCGCCGAGGCCCGCGCCGGCAGGGAGGTTGAGGTCGACCTGCCAAACCAGACCATCAAGGACGCTTCTGGCAACGTCATCTGCAGCTTCGACGTCGAGGAGTTCAGGAAACACTGCCTGATCAACGGCCTCGACGACATCGGGCTGACCCTGCAGATGGAGGACAAGATCTCCGAGTTCGAGAAGAAGATGACGCGCGAGACGCCGTGGCTCGATGGCACCTCGTACCTTAAGAGGAAGGGCCAGGGCGGCAAGCTCGCTGCGAAGGCTGTCCCCGTCCCGACCACAAATCGCGGCGAGGAGAAGAAGGAGCCGCTGGAGTGGTAGTTTCACAGACTGCTTTTATACTGTATGGGCGTTACATGTCTGGACCGACATGCGGTTGAAATTGTTTCTTTGGAGGGCCTACGGGCCACTTATTGTGAAAACCGCAGGGCCACTGTTCCTGTCGGTGGGTTTGAGTGGAAAATTACAAAAGGATTACCTAGCGACCTCTGGAAACGAGGAATGATAAATATGTTCGATGTTCAACGCGCCTCCGACTCGTATAGTGACTTGATCGTGAAATGCTTCTATGCCAATGGCTTTCCTGTGAGAACTAGTGGTCGAGTTTCCCATTGGCTTTTTCGCTGAGACATTTTACACAATACTGATCTAAGTGGGCCGATCATCACTTCTCCACGACCTTCTCATATCCATCGAGGCCGTACTGCTCACTCCACATGCAGATACGCCAGCCTCAGGTTCCGCATTGTCCCTGACCCAAGCCGTGATCTCATCCCCACACCCACGCCCGCTCACCTGAGAACACCGACGTGGACGACAAACCCCATATCGCTCCTCAGGCCCTCAGGCAGCTCGGCATCGGACACCCTCCAGACCCTGAACCCCTTGGCGCAGGTCTCGCGCAGCCAGGCCTCGAAGACGTCCGGGGACCGCAGCTGCTGGGCGACCAGGCACACGCACGGCTCCTCGCTGTCGTTGTCGAGAGACCGCAGCCGGCAGGCGTCCGCACACGTCTGCGCAAAGGGCTGGACCAGCGCGTCGTTGTAGACGCAGTCGCAGCCGAGCACGAGGTCGAAGGACCTCGCTGCCGCACCGCGGCCGGTCAGTTCCGCGGTCGGGGTGTCGGCCTCCCAGTCTAGGGGGTGGAAGACTATGTTCCCGTCCGTACCTGATGATGACGAAGACGAAGAAGCACCGACCTTGCCCCCCTTGCCGCGCTTGCCTGCGGGCTGCTGCCTACCTGATGACGGTGCCAGGGCCCTCCGGTTCTGCTCCAGGTTCTGCTCCACGAACCGGGCGACATAGGGCTGGTCTGATAGCACGTAGCGGGAGACGAGCGGGGCGAGGGCGAGGCCTACCACGGCGGAGACGCCGCAGCCTAGTTCCAGGACGGTGGAGGATGATGAGAGGATGCCGGTCCGGAAGAGAATGTTTGTGGGTGAGGCTAGCCATGAGGCGAACATGGGCGTTACCTTCCACACCACTGGGGATTCAATTTATCAGCATTTCTCGTGAGTAAATTGAGGAATATTGCCTGTTGCATGAGTGGGTGGTGGTAATGGTGAAAAGGATCGGGTTGTACATACCTGCCCCTGTAGTTCCCCCAGCCCTGTTGGATGACAGGACGCTGGGGGACTGGGTGACGGTCAGGTCACGGCCATTGATTGTGAGCTCGACGGTGGAGGATTTTGGGTCGACGATGCCCAGCTGGTTGTTGGATGGGATGCTCTGGGAGAAAAGGAGGAAGGCCTCTGCTAGGGGGGCAAAAGGATTCGATAGTCAGAAACACCGAAACTCTTTTCTCTCTCACACACATACTCTGGCTGTCACTTGACCGCGATGTCACCCTCCCTCTCTCCACCTCCCCGCGTGTGAAATTGTTCGTTGGCCCCGTGGGTGTGCGGGTTGCGTACTAGCCTTCTTCCGGGTCCAAGATCTCTGGGCCGAGGAGGCCAAGGAGCCCGTCGACGGCTTCAGCCATTCAGTGCTGGCTTGGCAGGCTCGTCTGGGCCGTGGCTGAGATCTTGTGAGGTGGTCTTGGACGGGGCTGAATGAGATTGAGCCGTGCTTCAGCTTTCAGGCAAGGCCCTCTGTCGGACGAGTGAGTGGCAGGGCGCCAAGGGGTTCTGGGCGGGTTGGCTGGTTCTGTGTGTCCATGTCTTGTGATTTATTATTTTGCAAAGAAGCGTACGGGAGAAGACAAAGCGGCCCGGTCTCCACACCACGGGGTCCCAGGAATTCGGCTCGCATGAGAAGGGACCCATTGCTGTACATGGGAAGGAAGTCTTGGCTAACCCGTACTCCTTGGCTTCCTACTATACTTGGCCGTCTTCTCCGAGCAGTGGGCACCCCGAAGATGGGAACTCCACTGAGAAGCATCTATATGTGATTTTAAGTTACTGCGAACAATTTTTGTCTGTTGTCACAGCGAAAGACAGCAGTACTAGTCTACTATGGCGCAGCATGCCATACCCAGCGCACGGATTGGTTGGAATATGATCTGTCTGGTCTGCACTCGGTCAGGGGCAGGGGAACTAGACCAAGACGTTGGAGATGCAGGACAAATTGTTGAGGTCGTACTCTGCATTGTTCATCTCGTCACAGGATTGGAGAAGTCGCCTCTGGCCGAGGTTCTGACACGGCACAAGAGACACGGGCAACGAACGCCCTCGGTATTATACCGTTGGTACCTACCATCCAGGTGGGTACTTCGTGGCCCCGGCCCAAAGTCATAGCATATGTGAATTGCTAGATTATACAGACACGTCGACATGACAGATAGACAGATGCTGAGCAAAGTGCTGATCATCAATCGGTACCCACCAGAGCAACAGGCAGCTCGATCCCTGCAGCAGTCCTGGAAGCAAGTCATGGCTGTGTGGGTAAGCAATTAGCTGTCTACCACGTAGGCAAGCCTGCTGCAACAGACTCGTCACTGCTGCATGTACAAGACCTGCAGTATTCCAGGGCTGGGTCGGGGAGGTACCGTGCAACGGTAGGTGCTCTCCATTTGCAGACTAGCCCGAGCTTGGACTGGGGACAGCATTGGGGACGTCATATCGACCTCTGCCACATCTTGCCATGCGGGAGCTCGAGCCAACCCTGGTACCCGGCACTGCTAACTCGACCTGGACCTGGACCTGGACCTGGAGCTCTTCGTCTTGACGTCTTGACGTCTCGCCTCTCTTGTCTTGTCTCTTGCTCGGCCCAAATTGGTAGCCTGGACTATTTGCCTTTCGCTTTCCTCAACCTCTTGGCAGACTTGGAATCTTCTTTCATCCCCCCCCAATTGCTCCTCCTCCCCCCATCTTGCACCCCTTTTCTATTTCCTCTATATTCACCCGGCCACTTCCTCTGGCCAGTCCCTGAGACAGCGCCACATTTTCCTCCACGCCCTCCCTCCCCCTTTAACGCCCTCCTCTGTGATACCCAACCATCATCATGGTTAACATTGAGCCACGCCTGCAGGCGAAGCCCCCATTCTCCGTCGAGGTCCCCGGCCAGAAGCCGGTAGAGGGCGAGACTCCCATCCGTCGCCTCCCGGGCTCCATCCCCGACCTCGTCGCAAAGCCCGCCCCAAATATCTCCACCGTCTACGAGCTCGTCCGCGCCTCCGTCGAGAAATATGGAAACGCAAAGTGCATGGGCTCGCGGAAACTCGTCCGCACCCACCAGGAGACCAAGAAGGTCAAGAAGGTCGTGGACGGCGAGGAGCGCGAGGTAGACAAGCAGTGGACCTACTTCGAGCTCAGCGGCTACGAGTACCAGACCTACTCCGAGTATGAGAAGCTCATGCTGCAGATCGGCTCCGGCCTGCGGAAGCTCGGCCTCGAGAAGGAGGACAGGGTCCACATCTTCGCCGCCACGAGCTCCTCATGGTTGGCCCTGTCGCACGGCGCTTCCTCCCAGTCCATGCCCATCGTCACCGCATACGACACTCTGGGAGAGGAGGGTTTGCGCCACTCCATGGTTGCCACCAAGGCCAAGGCCATCTTCCTCGACCCACACCTGCTGCCGACCTTGACCAACGTTCTCAAGGACGCGACTGAGGTCAGGCATGTCATTTGGAACAGCCAGAACGAGCTCAAGAAGGAGCACGCCGAGAAGCTTACCGCCGCGTACCCCAACGTCAAGATCATAAGCTTCGACGACCTGAGGAAGCTGGGCGAGGAGAACCCCGCCGAGCCAGTTCCGCCCAAGCCCGAGGACCTCTGCTGCATCATGTACACCTCAGGATCCACCGGCACGCCAAAGGGCGTCCCGCTCAAGCACAGCAACGTGATTGCTGCGGTTGCTGGTGTCAGTGTGGTAGTGCAGCCTTTTATTGGCCCGGGCGACGGCCTCTTAACCTATCTCCCCCTGGCGCATATCCTGGAATTCGTGTTTGAGAATGCTGCCCTGCACTGGGGTACCACGCTGGGCTACGGCAACCCCAAGACACTCTCTGACGCTTCTGTACGCAAGTGTAACGGTGACATCCGAGAGTTCAAGCCCAGTGTCCTGGTCGGTGTGCCCGCTGTTTGGGAGAACGTCAAGAAGGGCATCATTGGCAAGGTTAACGGAGGAAGCGCTGTTGTCAAGAACCTCTTCTGGGGCGCGCTGTGGGCAAAGGGCACCCTCATGAACTACGGCCTGCCGGGCTCCGGAATCCTGGATGCGGTGGTGTTCAAGAAGATCAAGGAGGCTACAGGTGGCCGCTTGAAGCTGTGCCTGAACGGAGGAGGCCCTGTCGCGAAGGATACGCAGCGCTTCATCTCCATGGCTATTTGCCCCATGATTATTGGCTATGGTTTGACGGAGACGACAGCCATGGGAACCCTCCAGAACCCCATGGAGTGGACATCTGAGAGCATCGGTGCCATGCCCGCGTCCGTTGAGGCAAAGCTGGTCGACTTCCCCGATGCCGGTTACTTCGCCACCAACAAGCCCCATGCACAGGGTGAGGTCTGGCTGCGCGGACCCAGCATCATGGACGGCTACTACCAGAACGACAAGGAGACCGCCGAGGCCATGACCTCGGACGGGTGGTTCAAGACGGGCGACATTGGCGAGTTCGACTCGAATGGTCACCTCAAGCTGATCGACCGCAAGAAGAACCTGGTCAAGACGCTCAACGGCGAGTACATCGCCCTCGAGAAGCTCGAATCGGTCTACCGGTCCGCCCACGTGGTCGCCAACATCTGCGTCTTCGCCGACGACTCCAAGGCCAAGCCCATCGCCATCATTGTGCCCGCAGAGCCGGCCCTCAAGAAGCTGGCGTCCGACAACGGCGTGGAGGGCTCCTCGCTCGAGGAGCTCGTGCACTCCAAGAAGCTGAACGGCGCGGTGCTGAAGGAGCTGCAGAACGCCGGGCGTGCGGGCGGCCTAGCGGGCATCGAGATCATCGAGGGCGTGGTCCTCAGTGACGAGGAGTGGACACCACAGAACGTAAGTACCCTTGAATCCTCCTGTTGTATAATTTGATAAAGACCAATGCTAAAACTGTCAACACAGGGTCTCGTGACCGCGGCGCAAAAGCTGAACCGGAAGGGGATCGTGAAGAAGTACCAGAAGGAGATCAACCAGGCCTACGGCTCGTCCTAAGCAGCGCATCAAAACTCTCTCTCTGGATTAATTCTTTGCGCGCTGCACGTGTTCATGTTTACTGAGGCTCTTGGACCTCCTCGCGAGGGGGCGACTCTTTGTTCTTTTTGGATGACCGGGGGAAACGTTTGGTTTAGCGGGGTGTTTGCTTTCTCTCTTCGCCGCAAATGAAGGGTTCGCGCTACATTGTAATACGCAGTAATATCCCATCATGACTTTAGGCTAGGAAAAGAAGACGAAAAACTGGACTGGCGAGTCTGTTGCTTGTGCTACCCGTGACATTGGTTCTCCGGATGCGGCTGAGGACGACATACATGCGTCCGAAGTTATGGTGCTTGAGAGCTTCACTTTCAACGAACCCCTGAGACATTCTTCAGCATAAGATCCGCGATGAACCATGAAAAAGCATGTATTTGCTACGATAGACCCAAGCTAGGGAAGTTTGTGAGAGCGCAATTCAAAATAAAAGAACAAAAAGGCCCTCCTGCCGTCAGCCCTTCTTCCACTGGCTCTCAGCTCGATCCTGCCCTCTCCAACCACACTCATCCTTGTTTCCTCTTCATTCCTGACCACGGCCCATGGCAATGCTCAGCGGAGAACCCCATGCCCACGGGATGCTGGCACTGCTCGTAGGTTAAGGAGCGCTAGACCAGGCCGTCGTACAGCGACAGCGCGGAGACGATGGTCTCGTCGCGTTTGCTGCCCTCCTTGAACTCCTCCATGTCGAGGCTCCCGTTCTCGTCCTTGTCCATCATCCGGAAGATCTTCTTCACCCGCTTCTCGGGCGTGTCCTCGTCTTCCGGCAGCTTAACCATAGAGCCGACCTGTTGTAAAGCACATCTGTTAGCCAGCAAGCCAAATAATCAACCTCACAGGGCCAGACGCCGTGGGCCCGCCCAAGGCCCGTCCAACCCGCTCATCACATGTGGCGCGGGACCGGCTGGGGGCAGGGCAGCGGCTGAAAATGCGATCATCTTGTCTGCTTACCATCTTGTAAATAGCCTCGACGATCTTGAGCATCTCATCGTAGCTGATCTTGCCGTCGCCGTCAATGTCGTACAGCTGGAAGGCCCAGTCGAGCTTGTCCTCCATCTTGCCCCTAGACGTGACGCTCAGCGCGCAGATGAACTCCTTGAAGTCGATGGTCCCGGACTTGTCGCTGTCAAACACGTTGAAGACATAATCTGCAAAACTCGACGGGTCGCCGAAGGGGAAGAACTGCCGGTAGATCTTTTGGAACTCGTCCTTGGTGAGCATGCCCGAGGGGCAATCCTTAAGGAAGCCTGTTTTGCGCGCGCGCGCGTCAATGTCAGCCCACGCCCATCTTCAAGGCTTTTGCTGTGTGTCTTTGTGTGTGTGTGTGTGATCTCCGCTCCTACTTCCCCCGACGTGGTGCGGCGGTGGTGTTGCGCGCGCTGTGTCACGAGACCTTCGGGGTGTTCTTGGCTGGTCTCGCTCTCGCTGAGACACCAGAAACCTCCCAGCCGGAATGGAGAAATCGGGTACAAATTCGGGATCGAGGATGAGAATGAAGAAGCGCGACGCCCGCTGGTGGGCACGGTGTCGAGCGGATCAAGGAGATTGGGGGGAGGGATTATGCGCACCCTTGTACCATTGTTGCAGCTCCTTCTTGTCAAAGTGTGTGGACTTTTGCAGTTCGGCCAGCTGCTCTTGCGAGAGCTTGGACTGTCTGTTTTGCGCGTGTCTAGGTCAGCCTTGTCATGATGATCCGAGGCTGATCGGCACAGATGGAGGGTTCGTGGTGGGATGATGGGCGACGATGCGGCTCGTCGTGAGCAGCATGGGAGGGGATGGTCATTGCGTCAATGGGGGGAGGGGCAACTCGAGCTCGAGTGCCCTGGTGGCGGTGGTGGTGTATCCCTGCGTGTTTGTGTCGAGCGTCGATGCCCATGCTTGCGGGTTTGCGGTGCGGTGTTTAAAAAGGAAACCGCCGCGTTGGGTTTGAATCGCATTGTTCCGGGAGCCGCGTATCTTCCAGCTCGACCCGGCAAATTGCAGAGCGTGTACCGGGGGACAGGAACCGGCTCGCAAAGGGAAGGGAAGGGGGAAAAAGGCAAACTTACGATTTGCCCATATCCGGAGGTCGTCAGCAGCACTGGCAGCGCTGACGGGTGGCAGTCAGTCTGGGTCTGTGTTCGAGGAGGGTGCGTGTTGGTGTCGGTGCGAAGGGGGGGCTTTTTCTGCGACGACGAGGCTCGCTGATGTATGTGTGTATGTATGTAGTAGCCCAGGTACTGACTGACTTGATGTATGTGCAGTGGGCTGTAGGTGGGCTAGATATGTCTCTCGTGCTGCGACTTGCTGGAGAGAGAGAGACCCTGGACCGTGTGTGTACCTGCGTACTCCTGGAGGGGTGTGCTGCTGCTGCTACTGCAGTGCGTGGGCGTGGGCGTGGGCGTGGAGACTGACTTGGCTGGTGATGCAGGCAGGGTCAGGCTCGCGGCTCTGGAGATGATCGCAACAAGAATAGTTGGGTGGCTGTGTGTATATTCTTTCCTCTCTGTTCTTCCACGCCGTCTTATCAGGGAGGCGTTGCTTGTTGTTTTGTAGGAGTTGACGAGAGGAAAGAGGATGCAGGCCGGAGGCAGGAGGAGCAGTTGCGCCGCTTGGGGGGGTAATCGTGGTGGTGGCACCGGTGGGTGCGGGCTGGACTGGGATGGGCCACCCGTTGGAGGTCGGTCCCTCTTGCTTGGTAAGGGTGAATAACAGGTAACAATAAGGCGGGCGAGGGTAAGGGTGGGTGAGGGTCAACGGGGGGTTGAGAGGCGTGCGGGCCACAGGGCAGCAGGGCAGCAGGGCAGCAGGGCGAGGGAATGGTCAAGCTTACCTGCCAAGACCAGCCAGGCCCACCGAGAAAGGGCTCTGGACATCCTGGTCGGGGGTCCTTAGGTCCTGGCCGATGTCCTGGGCTGGCTGGCTGGTGGGATGGTGCAGCAATTAAGGGGTACGTCAGTGCCCCTCTCCTCGCCGCCAAAATAGCACGGGCAGTTGCGTTGGCCTCGACGAGAAAGCACCCTAATTAGCGCCGACCCATTCAGCCAGTGAGTGGCCCGGTGGCCCAGCCGTGAATAGGACCTCCGACTGCCACCAACGTGTGCGCGTGCGTCCCAGCCGTGCGTGGGTTCCCAGGTTCTGGGTTCTAGATCGAGTCCGTCGTCGAGCCGCTTCCCTCTGGACTGGGATCTAACAAACATCATGAGGGAGCCAGCCGGCAGTGCACTTTCCCTTCTCCATACCTAATCACCGAAACACCGTACCGTCACGGGGTGGCGACAAAGACGCGCCTGGCTCATCGTCGTTGGCCTCCGGAATTTTAAGGTTGCCGTGCCTGCATCTACCGCCTCACCCTGTGCGACCTTCGTTCCTCTGTTCGCCTCTCTATCGTCAGCTCCATTCGCCTTGGATGCACCACCACCACCACGGCCGCTGCCGAGTCGGGCCCAAGCTGTCAGACAAGCTTTCTGCCCAGCAACCAATGCGCCGCAGATTTCAGATGTTTCGAACCATATTACGTATGCACTCAGAAACAAGTACAAATACTCCCAATCACATGCTGCTCACCTCGTATGGGCTCAATGAGGCTCAATGCATTGCCTATTCTGTTGTGTGACCCGTGATATCGAGCTCGTGTTGCTACTTGTGCAGGGCCGTTGTGGATATGGTTGTCCTCCACCGCCCCATATCATGAGCGTGTTATTATAACCAGTCTCCGCCAATAGGTCCATATAGGCACGACGAATTAGGTGCTTCACGAGTAAATAAGAGGATGCCTTTCCACGGCACTGGTAGGCTGAGACTAACACTCCTGAAGGACTACGCGGAAACCCCTTGCCATCTTTTACATGCACTGGAATCACTTGCTCATGTAGACATTTGTCATTAACAGCTAAGCCAAACCATAGGGCGGTGGTATCTTAATCAAACGGTGTTAAATATATACGTGTGTCTGTGTGTATACATGTAGTCTTGCCTCATTATGCACCCGCTCATCCGATGAATCCCACCGCCGCCGCCTATGCTGCCGAAATGGCAACCTGCACAAGGCAGAGCAAGAACAGCCCCCCGCTCCATCCACCGCAACGCAACATGATCGCGCATGAAAAAGACCATCAACGCCTGGCTCCTGTTGTCGAAATGCCGGTTATCGTCCAGCTCTTGGTGAGAGAATAGCAAAAGGGGCATGGAGAAAGCCCAGAGGCAGGCCGAACCACAGCTCTATCCGACCACAGCTTTCGAGGACAGGCTCTCCAGGAACCCGGAGAGATCATCCTTCCTCACCTCCACGACACAGTGCTCGAAGCTGTCGATCCGGACGCGCGCGTTAGTTTCGGCGACGACGTCCTGGAACGCCACGCCGAACCGGTTCAGCCCGAAGCCCTTGCCGCGGGACTCGTCGTCATCGTCATCCTCGTCGTCCGAATCCGACACATCAGAGCCCTCAGACTCGGTCTCGTCCTCCAGGTCATCGTCATCCTCGTCATCCCCTGCAGCCCGCCTGGCGGCCCTCTGCTGTTCGCGGATCTTCTGCTTGTTCCGCCTGCTCTGCTCTTTCGCCTTGGCCTTCTCCTGCTTCAGCTGCTCCTTCTTCTTGGCCGCCTCCCGGTCCAGGAACGCCATGTCCGGGCCGCCGCCACCGCCAGTGCCGACAACAATGTACACGCCTCGCTTCTCGTTCAGGCTGGCTACCACCAAGGGGGTGCCGCGACCCGCGTGGGCGAGTTTTCCTGTCGAGTCCTTCTCCTGCTCCGAGAGGGCCTCGCCGATCCAGAGGGAGAGCTTGGTGAGCGCCCCCGGGTGATTGAATATCGACGCTTCTGCGCTATCCTTAACGATACACATGCGGAAAGCCCGCAGATGTGAGATCTGCTTCTTCTTCAACACAGCGGTGCCAGTGTTAAAAATGGCCTTGTGTAGGTATTGTGCCGTCGGGAGGCCAGCCTTGAGCGCTTCGACGCTGCAGATTGTTAGCCTTCCACGTTCAATGCCTTCTAGTCGCTCATTACTTACTCTTCAAGCGCATCATACGCGTCCCAGAATCTGGAGACCCACTCTTCTCCCTGCGCGGCAATTTGATCAGCGCCGTCGTCGACGCTCTGCTGGGATGCTCCTTCCTGAGAAACGGAGCTGGGCAATGAAGCATGCCTGCCCACCTCCAGGAGAGCTCCGACGACCACGCCAATGTCCTGCGCGCTCAGGGTGGCGCGCCAGCCCCAACTCCGGACGAAGCCCCAGCCATCTTTGGCACCCGCGCGGTCCTTGCCGTCTGACTCGACGGTAGGCACCATATCGTCGAGATTGTACATCGAGGCGTATTTGAGCAGCTTGGAACGCAACTCCCTTTTCAGCATCATGTCCATGTGCGTGTAGCTTTGCTTGCACTGAATAAGGCTCACGCCCATCTTGGCGAGGAGCTTGTGCAGACGTTTCAACCCGTTTTCACTGTATGTCTTCAGGCGCGAGAACATGTAAGGCGAGTGCAGCATGCTGTCGTAGAGGCTCCAATGCCTGATCAAGAGGAACCGTGGTTCAGGAGACAGTCGGATGCTCATGTCTTCGGGACTCCGTGCCGTCGTGGGTATGACTCCTGTGGCTTCTGGGGCCACCCTACCGTTTGTATTCTCAAGCGCCGGGGGTTGAGACGGCGAACTTCGTCGCGCAGTAGTTGCCGTATCCTGGCGCCGCGCATTCCCAGCCATCCTGACGTGTTTTTGGACTCAGAACTCCTCATGGGCACCGCGACGCCAGCCGATGACCGCCCATACAGCTCCATGGATGTGACACCGACGATTGCCAACCACAGTATGTCATTGTCCTCGCGGCCCAGTTCCGAAGCCAAGGAGTAGACCATGGATGAGATGGGCTCTGAGTACGACGCGCCGATACGGTAGTAGTCTCGCAGAATCGCCTCATTCTCGCGCCTCAGGCGGAGGAGACGCCTCCTTAGTGTGCGGACTGAAGGTTGTTTTGGCGGTTGCGCAGCAGTGGGTGGATCATCACCCAGACCATCCGAGGACATGAGAGCCTGATCGCGTAGGGATAGCAACCCACGCTGTTTTGGTCTCTGCGGAGACTCTAGAATGGGAGTGGACTATGTGGGGTTGATCAGTTCTTGCTCTGGGGGCCATTTCATGTTTCAGCATGCACACTCACAGAATTGCTTCTCCTCCTCTGGCGTGGCCGGTCCTCATCATCATCGCTGTCGTCGTCCTCGTCCGGGTCAGACCAAGATTTCCGCTTCTGACCAGCCCGCGGTGACGACTGGAACAAATCTTCCTCTGGCTCGTCCTCGCTTTCCGAATCGCTGTCCCCCAGGTCCTCGCCATTGTCTTCGACGTCAGGCATCTCCATAAGCGCCATATACGCGTCTCTTTGCGGGCCAAGTTCGTCTTCGATATCGCCGTCGTCAAAAACCACCACTCCTCCCTTGCCGGGTTTATATGCGCGATCGATCCGACCAGCCGTGACGCCGACGGGCGTTCGCGTCTGGTAACTGGAGCTGCCTTCGATATCGGGCTCGAGAGGGAAACCCCCAAACACATTGCCCAGATTCCAAGGGCGGCGTGAGTCCAGGACCCAGACCTCAACGCCACCGAAGGTCGTCTCCTCGCCCTCTGGCTCGAGGCCTAGCACGGCACCCAGATCGACCATGCCTCCGACGCCGAGGCACACAACAACACCTCCGGCACCTCCATTCTGCTGCATGAGTGGGCTCACATGCTCCCTGCCGATGCGCTCCAGGTCTCCATAGCCGGCGACAGGTTGGATCTTGTGTGGGATATAGTCGTTCTTCAGCAGCCGGGTGAGGATCCTGCAGCCGCAGAGGGCATCGGGCTCGAGGGCGACGAGGATGAGAACGGGCGGCGAGAGCGGGTGGCATGTGCTTTGCAGGTGCAAGTACAGTTTCGAGATGAGGGAACGCGGTAGATACATGGCTAATTATTGAAGCTGGACGCGTCTGTTGAATTTCATTGCAGCTTCATAGGGGTGTCGTTCTGGGCAGGACAAGTTGGATATAATGGGATGAGCAGGTGACCGTCACGGGGTGACGATCGGCTTCCCAATGGCAACTTTGTCGAGGCTGGGGAGGCGAATTGTGGTCGAGTGTGGTGAAGCCGGAGAGGATGCGGCCGGGGTGGATTGGACTTGGACCAGATGCGACGCGTCTTTAAGGCTGGGCCAACTCGAATGCAGACTGCAAGTACAATGCTCGCGAAAGGATGTCTTTTTACTGTCAAGAAGCGTGTGATCTATGAATGCCTCGTGCGAACAGAGCAGAACAGACCGGACGGAACCAAATTCAAGGAGAAGTTGCCGCAGAGAATGGTGGGGCGGGTGTGGAAGCTGTTTACCTGGGTTGGTGGGCATGGACTAAGACGCGGTCCGCTGCGAGACGCGTTCTTCTGTCAGCTCACCCCTGGGACGTCACTCGGTACTTTAGAGCACGTACCAGCGGCCGTTGTCCCGGAGAATCGGTACCCCTGCTAGGAGCCGAGCCGATGGCCGTCAGCCGCTGGAGGCCGGGTCAATGCGCCGACTCTTCGCTCACTTCCAGGTCGCACTTCAGACATCGCAATCGCCTCGCGTATGCTAAAAGCAACGCACAGAGGAGGATAATGAACTCCTGCGTTGATTTTGACGACTGAATTTCGAACGGGCTGCGGTCTGGCAGAAAGACTATCATCTGAGAATCCACAGAGCCCGCAGACTCGAGCCGTCCTAGCAGTATGTGAACGTGTGAACGGAATCGTGTGGACGCGACTGTCTCGACCCCAAAGATAGATGAGAGCGCCATCACTCTCAAGTCCATTGTCCTAATGGTACCCGACCGTCTTCTTGCTTCATTTTGTGACTTCCAGACAAGCACAATTTTTTTTTTTAAAAAAAAACAGTTCCTCATGTGCCGTTTGCGCCAATCGCCGTCCTTGTATCTGGAAGGACAATGCTGAGCACCAGCCCGTCCGTCTAGATGAGTGAATAGACAGCTGCCATATGAGGTCTTGATCGTGCAGTCGACATTGGTGGGCGGAGGGGTCGCAAAAGGTTTGGAGGGGAACCGTCTTTCTTCCTGTGTCCGCTGTTCTCAATTCGCTGCGGCCTCGCCGTTTGGCAGCTTCACATATCGCCTGGCGATTCTCCGACGGCTTGGAGGCCAAAATTCCGTTGCTTGTTTGTTTCATTATAGTCGCAGTGATGAAGGAGGAGGAGACGGGGACATAGAAGGGCAAAAAGGCAAAAAGACCCTCCGAAGAGTCAGAAAATACCTCCGTCTTTTGCAGACCATCGCTGATATTTTACTGATACCGACTCGGCTTGAACTTGGAATCATCAGCGCCGTAAGTCGAAACTTGACGCCTAACCAAATGGGCCACCTTGCCAGTGGTTTCCTGGTGGAATTCAATATTTATGTGGTTGTTGGGTAGCAGGGGTCTCTGCATCAGATTGTCTGTCTGACTGTATGAGGTGCGAGGAACCTTACCCAGAGCCTCACTGGCAAGTATGAGTGTACCCCCAGACCACCTGCTGCATCTGTGTCATCTAGTGATCACAGGGGATCATAAATCAGGTTCACGGGGCTAAAATCCATATGGAAGAGAACCTGGACCTCCACGTGGAAAGTTTTGCAACTTATCTATTCCGTGCCGCAGACCTCAAATTTGCTGCCCACTTGGGAATCCTTTGCTGTCTCGTATCACAACAGTACATGAAATGAAGGAACACTCGCCGAGATTGAAAATACGCGTGCCTTGAATGACAAAAAATGCCAGCCCATTCAAATGACGACAAGATCCGGTCCCTACACCAGAATTAATGTACGACTGCGCCAACCCCACCCCCCAACCAGTCACTGGAAATCGTACTCTCAGCCAGGTAAGTTACAGATCCTACCATCTAGACTCACATTCTGTTTTATTGCATGATATGAGAGCTCGAACACGGGCTTTCAGACTCTGGTCGCCGTTACCCAGAAGATTGTGGCCACGATCGAGGACATATTCCCACCGTGTAGACGCAGGAACGAAGACCGATGGTCTCAAGTCTCCTTGCCGCAAAATTCTGCTGTTTCCATGTTGCTTTCGAGTAGAGCCAGTGGATTTCCCCTGGAAGAGGCTTTGTTGAGAATTCACGATCGTGCTTCGGTCTACGGGGTACGGCGAGACGTTCGGGTCTGATGCTAACCTGTGTCCGCCCCACCAATGTTGCGACTCTTCACATCGATACGGGCTCAACATTGTTAATTTGAATATCATGTCTGAAGTTTCTCTCGGACATCTGAGCATCTCTTGAGTCATTAAAATGCCCCTCCACGTGTCATTGCCCGCGTAGCAGCACAATTCTATGCTTAGACGTTGGTGTACCTTTTCAGCTGTATGGTACTTGGGTGACCACCTGTCAGGAGACAGGACTGATCCAGAGCCCCTTATTATTCAGAATCAAATCAATCTATCCCATATTATGTGCCACACGACATTTCGACATGTCTGAGACCTAAAAAAATGAAAAAGAATGGTCACGGGACTTTCCCACTATGCGGTCAGCACGCCCTGTTGGTTGTCAGTGGCCAAGGAATCCCACTTACACCCCAACCACGTTGCCGGAGCACACCAGCCAGAACTATCCTGCAGATCCCAGAACGACAACTCTGCAGGAATTTGGCCTACGTACATGTGCAGCGTACCTGTCGATGTTACCTGGCATTCGACGTGGACGACATGTGATTCTGCTCAGAATGCTTCATCCGGACGCACTGTAGCATATCAACTGTCCGTTTCGGTCCAGGTTCAGTCCCATCTTGTCGCGAGTATCCAGTGCATGCCCCATTGAGGGCAGCCCAATATCGACTAAAGCCCCTTCGCATACTTCAAAAACAGTTCCTTTATATTAAATCTTGTAACGTATCCATACTTGAATTGGGTATGTGGTCATTATGTATACTTTCATCAACGTGTTAGGGCCTCCCATATGCTCCCATTCATACCGCAATCTCCTACCGTCCCTGCATCCAAGCAGACGCATCACAGCACTGTGATTACGCACGAAACCTGCTCGACCTCGAGCATATCACGGCTTCCTCCCGTAGGTGACCCATATGCAAAAGTAGGCGTGTACTCTGGTGTCCTGCCACTCTTTGTCCACCTGGGCGCTGAACTCCTCCACCTCTTCTTTCGTCCAGCCCATGAAGCGCGTAAAGAGCGCCATCATTATCGCCGTCATCCCTTCCCGGAAGTTCACGGCCGTCCTGCGTCCGACCTCTTTCCACTTTGGCTCCCGCGGCCACTCGTTGATGGGCCACTTGTATGGGATCCGCACGATATCGACGAAGCCGGCCTCGTGCATCATGTCGCCGGCGCGCCCGCACGCGCCGAGGTCGAACCCGGATTTCTCCCCGGCCTCGACCATCAGGTCGCTCCACCGCTTGACGGAGCCGTCCGGCCGCATTGTGTCGTCATCGCAGTACAACGGGAAGTGGATGTCTTGGATCTCGACCCAGCCGTTCGTGTTCAGGTTCCTGTCCGTCCGCGTTGAGCATTTACTACTAACAGAGGCAAACTCATCCTGCGGCAGGTTGGAAACACTCACTCGAAGGCCTGTCGGTAGAAATTTGGCCAATCTCGAAATGCACCGGTCATCATAAGTGCGTGGATGTAGTCAAAAGGGTAGCTAAAGTTCCATGCTTCTTCCAAATCGTCGATCTCAAATTGTACGTTCGGTGGCTAGATAAAAGAGTCAATGACACCATGTTCTTGACCTGACCTAGACCACGACGCTTACAACGCTGTTTTGTGTGTTAGCATAGACGTAGGATATGTGGGATATAGTGAGGTCAAGTCCTTACTATGCTGGTTGCACTGGTGACAGGTCGACGCCAATGACCTACAACGATTCTTAGTGCCTCAAGGATCGACATTGTGAGCCGCACATCAATGAATACCTGAGCTTCTGGGTGCATCTCAGCTGGTAGGGATGTAAATTAGTATAGGGCTGAGTGCGAAGTATAGTTATAAACTCACCGAAGTCTAATGCCCAATAGCCTGAGGGTATTGTCAGCTGCAACGCTATGCCAAATACGTGATGTGCAACCACACTCACCAACGCCGCAACCAACGTCCAACACTCTGTTCAGCTTGGTAAAAGGGGCAAATGATAAAGTGTGGTCGAAGGTAAGCAGACACAGATCATATTGGAAGACTACCAGAAAGTCAGTCCGATGCATGGGGAGATGTGAAAGGGGACGTACTTTGCCTGTCGAGTTCTTGCTGTTCAGTGTCAGTGGACTGCAGCACGTGCAACGGAAAGAGTTGTAACCGGGGGCATTACCTCATCGTCTGGAAGAAGATATTTCCCGTCCTTGTACCCGTGGTACTTTCGCCCGTTCTCCTCTATACTCCTTAAGATAGAAGACCTTAGAGAAGCTGTTGACGAGAAAAGAGACATGTCCTGAGGTAGTTTGATACGTCAGTACAGCGCTGGGGGCCCGTTGATGACTGTTAGGTCACTTACAGAGCCCAGGGCCGAGTCTTGGTCCGAAAATATGGACTGCCTGTCCTATTTCAGATGTCAGCAGGGACAGGAGAGACTCTCTCCTCGTTCTCTCCATCAGCGTGTTTTCGACCTACATCTTCGGCAAAGTCATCACTGCTAGTGTCTGGCTCTAGATGGCCAACGCCCATGGCTGGTTGATCTCGGCTTTCCGCCATGATTTTAAAAGCAGAAATCCTCGTCGTCGATAGATCGTGCTGAGCGAGAGTAGACCGGCCAGATGGAAGACCAGCACAGCCTTGCGCCCGACGGGTGATGGAGAGATACAGGGGATGCGCTCCTCGTGAAGCCGGACTTGCTAGCCCCGGAATCGATCTCAAGGAATTTGGATAAATCAGGAATCAGGGGCACTTGGACTCGTTAAGAAGCGGGTGGCCCAGGGGATATTTCATTGTATGGCGGCCAAGCGGGAGGGGTTGATCTGGCGCAATGAGCGGCACGGGGGACGCTGGTGGCTGCAGATGTCAAAACTGTCAAAAAGAGAGCCGGGGTTCGAATGGAGCCGAAGGACTCGGCAAGAGGCAGAGAGTGTGTGGCCGCAGGAGTGAGGAGGTGGGTTGGATTGGCGTTGGTGATCGGTCTTGCACCATGAGAGCACATCGGTCGGTGTAGTGCGATGTGTGATTGCGCCCGTTGCGTCGCACGGCCGGCTTGCCGTGAGCGAGCGAGCCGAACTGCAACCAACTGGTAGACCAAGACCAAGTGCTATAAAGGGACCCAAGCAGCCAACGGAGTGACCTGTTGCTCAAGAGGGCAACGGGGCAACGGGGGCGGGTGGGCTCGCAGGACGCGGGGGCGACCAGCTTGAAGAATGCTAAGGCGGAGGAGCAGAGCAGGCGGTTTGCTGGGAAGGAGGACAGTGCTGCGTGCGTAGCAGGGAGCCGAAGCAGGGAGCCGAATGTTTCCGTTGATCTCTGCAAATTGATAGGTCTTGACGCAGATGAATCGGCCTGTAACACGGAGGGCCAAATAGACGAGCGTATCAGCAGAGAGAGTTTGCGTATAGCTGCTTAAGCGAGAGTAGTAGCTCGGTGGTTCCGCTACCACCAAGGGAACCAAGGGAGGAGAAGAAGGAACAAGGAACCCGGCGCAACGCACGCGCACGCGCAAAACCGTTGCGTGCTGTTGCAACAAGCCAGTAAGCCAGTAAGCCAGCAGGCCCAGCGCACACTTCGCCCTTGTCCTTGCCCTTGTCGGAGCACTGGTCGCACCGGCACACTCGCGATGCGCACGGGAGGACGATGGCAGGATAACAGACGAGAGTATGCGCCGGTGCCGTGCCCCCTCCGTTGCTGCTGATGCGGCTGGAGATGGTTTGCGAGGCTCAGAGCATTTAAGGCTGAGGCCCGATCGGACTAAGACCTAAGGCGCGGTGGCTGGCGCAGATGACAGAGCGCAGTCAAGTCCTATCGGTCCAGTCCAATCCAGTCCAGTCCTACAGCCCGAAAAGTACCTAGGGAGACCAAAGGTACTTTGGTTAGTGCCTCGGCCGCTGTGGCGTGTCGGGCCCAATTGGGGGATCTTGCCCAGATCGCATCTCAAGTTTTACGTTTGACCATACCCACGCCAAACTGCAACTGCAACAGCAGCATTACCAGCTGAGCAGATAAGTCCAGCGTGGAGAGAGGGGTTACCTGGCAGCCTGGCTGGGATGGACCGCCAGTATCCGCAATTCAGGTGCAGCTCCTGCGTGTGCGAGTGCATCCAGCGCTCGTCGGTGCAACGTGGGTCTCGAGGCGCAATTCGGATTGGAGATGGAAGGCCGTGACCTGCGGCCCCGGCAATAGGTAAAAACGCACGGGGTCAGGCCCGAGAAGGCGGAAGCTCCAGGGACCCGTAGATCCGGAGGGGACAGTCGATGGGCACCGGCAGACGTTAAAATATCTGGGGCAGCTGGAGACAATGACTGAATCTCGTCGCAGGTGTCCTCGGGGCCGGGACCCGCTGCGGTAATGGAGACTGGCGCCGGCGTGCCCTTTCTGATTGGAACTTGGCCAAAGCCCCCCCAGGAGTCAGTAAGGCCTGGGCCAAAATGACCCGAAGGTGCCACAGGCACTCACACACTACTGGACAGCAGATGTGACAGATCATAACAAGAACAGAAACGGAGAGGGGCAGATGGCAGACCACGCAATGAGGCATGACTGCCAGACCTTGCACAAAGGTGTACTGTGGTGTACACAGCCTGCATATGCAGCGTAGTACGGTGAGACCGAGCAAAGATCAAGAGAGGCCAGACTGAGGGGACACTTACAAATGGCACCACTTGCTCTGGGGGGAAGGTGGGTGGGTGGGGGAGCTGCTCGCCTTCCTTCCGACTTGGGAACCTGGAGGAAACCATGGAACGATCACCCTTCAAGCTTCCAAGCTTCGGAGGTACTTATTACTGCGTACCACAGTAAGTACCTAGGTACCGAATTGCAGAGGTCTGGGCGCCGGCATGCAAACCAAGCTTACCTAAATGCCCTCCCCAAACTCCTGCACAGAATAGCAATCGCTGTTGGTTACAAAAGAGGTTGGTCTGCGTGTTGGCGGGATCTCGGAGTTTGGAAGCTTGGGTTGTTGGCGGGACGGCACGGGACGTCTTCCTCCTGCCAGGCCTGTCTCACCGCACACCGTCCCATCCCAACTTCGTCGGTCTTTTCGGGGGAGGAAAGAGCAGCATCCACCGCTGTACGGAGTACTGTACTTGCGTACTAGCACTTAGCACCTAGCAGGCAAGCAGCTAGGGTGAGCACTGAGCAGTAACATTTGACCCCGGTTCTTGGCCAAGTCCAGCCTATGGCTCTCTCCTGCACTTCATTTCCACTCTGCGTCCTTTTGCACTCTCCCCCTCCCATCTCACCTCCAACTTCACATGGTGCTCGGCTTCTTCCTCCATCAGCGGTGCAGACAGCGAGACTAATGCCGCACCTGCTTCTCTCTTGATTGCCCGGCTACCCCCTCCGAGACGTTGCTTGTCACTTTTGTCTCTGTACTGCTTCTCCCGGCTGCTTCCACCACACCAGGCCGTTGAGATGACCACGTCAAGACTAGTCCGTATGCTACCTTTTATTAACCTTTCGCTAGTTCCGGACAACCTTGCCTCCAGGCCACACTCATGCATCTGTCATATCTGGCCTCGACGCCGGCCCATTCGCCCACACCCAAGTCGTCGCTCACCAATCTCCTCTGCGTGGCCTGCTGGCTGATCATCATCACCACTTGACGGCCCGCCTATGGCGGTATACGAAATTCATGCACTACTACGGCCTATTGATTGCTTGCCCACCTTCATACTGGGCCATTGGCCTCTGTTGTATTCAAACGGCAGATCACTGATGGTTCGGGAACCCTTGAGGGCCTTGGGGGGAAATCAGGCCTTCTCAGGTGTTTTGCTGTTGACGAGAGCCAACCAGGAACCCTGATTCTCTGGGCCTGCTGTTGTCCATCTAAGCCGTCTGCGGCCTGCATGTCGTACCAGCTTGCCATGCACGGCACGCTGCAACACACCAAAACCTGGCCACTGCGAGGGCGTATCCAATTCCATTACCTTTCCCGTGGGAATTCCCATTGACCACAGTTCCCGCGGTGCTCCGGACATTATTTTTTTTTTGACACGTCTCACTGGTGAACGGTAGAACAAGCGCCCTGCGCGGGGATGGAGGAGCAGGCTCTCCGCGGTTTGAGTTGCCGGACCTGGCGGATGCTGGCCCTGACAGGGAATATCGCGACATGGGAGCCAGAAAAGGAGTCTGTGCTCTGCAACCACCAGCCATCGTCAGTACAAATGTTGGCTCAGCGTGGGGCACGATTCCCTGCCGCAGCAGCTCCCCGACCGAGTCCACAACGACTCCTCTCTCCTGCTCCTCCAAGACTACTGTACATTCATAGAAGGGGGGTTGCCATTGCTTTCTTAGGCTAATGTTTGTCAATCACAGACTGAATTGCCGTCCTCGGTCCGTCATCACTCAATCGGATCCGCTTTGGGCCCTGCATGCGGGCCTGGCCCCCGAGGACTATTGGCTTGAACGACAAGCCGAAAGATTGCGTAGCATCCATTGACGCCAGTGTGCTGATCCAGCTCTGGCACGGCATCTCACCACGCTCAGCCCAGCATCCTTGAACCCCTCTGCGTCCCTACCTCGTCTGCCCCGTGTGTGTTGGCCGGTTGGGTGGGACATTACGCAGTCGCTCACCATGTTCCCTGTCCTGCACGTTGTGTGGCGTGTTACGCAGTATTCCAGCCCGTCTTGTACCTCCCGGCCGTCCTCTGCAACTGACCAGGCTCAACAGCGGAAGGATGAGCCTCGTATGTTGGCCGGAGCGGCCTACGTGACCGAATATCAGTACCTCAACAATGCCCCCTATTTCCATACCCACGCGGCCCCAAAAGGAGATGTCTCCGTTCTTCTCACCGCCAACACCATGGCGAAGACCCGTGCGGTATAGACCATGAGCGCAATCTCCATGTTTGTTTTGTTCTGCTCGTTTCGAACACGGCTGAGATTGTGTTTCCAGTATGGCCGCTTGATTTTGTCTGCGGCTGCTACTCCCAGCCCTCCTTGAGGAAACATGCTGTCACTTTCGGACAGGAAATTGCCAAAAGTGACAGTGGAAACCGCCCATCAGGTCTTTCCAATGCAGACACTAGCCTCCGAAGATTCCCAGTCACCTCTTCACTAGCGTCCCCTTCGCCATGTCACTCTCATGGACAAGGTCAATAGGGACCCACCCCCTTCCCACTTAACCATCCATTCCCGTTTCGTCTCCAGACTGTCGGATCCATTCACTTGCTGTCAATACCACATGCCACAAACCTAGATAAGCGAGGCATGATTCCCTGCCCGGGTCGACTTTTTCAGATCCTCGCTTAACCTCCATTACCTCACTCTCCTGCTGGCCTCCCATCTACTTCTTTTGCCCATCTCTCCCACTTCGTTGAGTGGTCTTGCACCAAGCTCAAACCCAGTCTACCCCAGCAATGGCGGTGCTCGACCCCATCTTACCCCATTCTGGGGGGATAATGGCGACTGCCTTCTCCCTTCCTAGCCTGGCTGTTCTCCTTGTTCTAGGTCTCCTCGGATTCTTTTCGGCCTCGACCTACACCACATGGCGCCGTCTCAAACATATTCCTGGGCCACCGTCCGCTGGTCTCAGCAAGTGGTGGATGCTGCGTAACACCCTTGGTGGGAGCATGCATCTGGCTCTCAAGGCGGCCTGCGATACCCATGGTAAGAGGTGGTTGGCCACAACCCAGGCCCCCAAGTTCTCGGATCTCTTCCTCGTCAACACCAAACGAGACATGCAGATGTTGGTCCTTGCACGCCAGCCTGAGACATCTGTGGAGGCCGAGCGCATCGCGGCAAGGGAGACATGCTGTTGGTCAAATCCCGAGCACTGCTGACTGACGATTGTGTGTACAGGCCATGTCGCCCGCGTCGGACCCAATACGCTCGTGACGGACGATCCGGAAGTCGTGAAGCGTATGTGGGCTGTCCGCTCCGCATACAAGAAGGCTGATTTCTACGACGCCGTCCGGTTTGACCCCACCCGTGACAACATCATCTCCCAGAGGGACGATGACCTGCACAATGAGCTGCGGGCGAAAATGGCTGCAGGAGTAAGCAGTTGTGTACCCAGTCCCATTCCTGTTTTGACGCTAGCCCGCTAAGAATTTCCCATCTGCAGTACGCCGGGAAGGAGAACGAAGGACTGGAGCGCGGAATCGACAAGGGCATCATGGGGTTCATCGGTCTCATTGAGCGCAACTATGTGTCCGAGGGTGCCATATTTCGCCCCATGGATCTGGCTAGAAAGGCACAGTACCTGACCATGGACATCATCGGTGATATTGCCTTTGGTGCAGACTTCGGCCACCTCACCCAAGATGCCGATGTTCACGAGTACATCGCGAGAACGGAGGCCAGCATGCCCGCGATGATGATTGTCAGCGTCCTGCCAGTCCTAGCGAGGATGATGCAGTTGCCGCTGCTCCGTCGATTCATGCCTTCGGAGAAGGACCCTCATGGGTTTGGAAAATTCATTGGGTAGGTCACAATTGGGTTTGCCCGACATGTTGCACTGATTTTCTTTACGCGGAACGTGGCTGACTGGGCCGTGAAAACAGCGTGGCCAAGCGCGTGGTAGCTGAGCGGCTCGGACCAAACGGAATTGACCGCAAGGATATGCTCGGATCGTTCCTCAAGCACGGCCTGACTCGGGAGGAGGCCGAGGGAGAAGCCCTGGTCAACATAATCGCGGGCTCTGACACGACCGCCACGGCTATTCGGACCACCATGCTCTACCTGATGAGTTCGCCCCAGGCCTACAGGAAGCTCGCGCACGAGATCCGCACAGCAGCATCGAAGGGTCAAATCTCTAGCCCCATCACGGACGACGAGGCACGTACCCTCCCGTACCTGCAGGCGGTCATCAAAGAGGGGATGCGCGTGTTCCCGCCCGTGACGGGCTTGATGCCGACAGTTGTACCTCCCGGTGGCGACGTCATCCGCGGGATCCCTGTGCCCGAGGGCACGGAGATTGGTTGGTCGGCGTTTGGGGTGCAGCACAACAAGGGTGTGTATGGCCTCGATGCAGAGACATTTCGGCCGGAGCGCTGGCTCGAGGTCAAGGACGAGGCGCTGCTCCAGGAGATGACCAGCACGTGGGAGCTTGTATTCAAGTACGGTAAATGGCAGTGCTTGGGAAGGTCTGTCGCCCTGCTGGAGCTAAACAAGATCTTTGTTGAGGTGAGCTCCCCATCCGGACCGGCCACCGGCCCACAGCCCATCAGCGGTTGTCAGCCACGGGCCGTCAAAGCCCCAATATCTTGACGCCCATTGCTTCATCTATCTGTTTTTGGTACTTGATGCTGACTGCGCTTCGATCATAGCTTCTACGTCGGTACGATTTCGGACTACTCAACCCCCCTTCACCGTGGAACTCATTCAGTGCTGGAATCTTCATCCAGTCAGAGCTCTGGGTCAAGGTAACCCGGATCTGAGGATGATGGGACCAGCACTCAGTATGGGTGGCACTCGGCAGGTTGGGGCTCCGGGGTGGAATTGCGCCCGGTGGCCATGAGCGTGTACATGTCTTTCCTTCCCAAAGTTTACTTTCACATACCCAGGGTGGCAAAGGATGCTTTTATTCTTCAATAAGCGGGCGTAACTGATGGATTATGGCTTGGCCAAGCAGTGCATTTCGCAAGGGTGGCCTCGGTTCAAGAAGCTGTGATACCACTGCGTGTGAGTGGCAGGGCAATGGCTTTGACTGGATCGCAGCAGCAAGGAGTGGTTAGACTCGCTCTTGGGCAGAGAAAGCTCCACAAAAATTTACCTTTTGGTTTTTTCATGATGCGTCTCTTGAGCTGTGTGTATCTCGGAGATGTTTCCAAAAGGCCAGCAGCCCTTGTCGGCAAGCATGGTGAAGGAGAAGCTTGGGGCGGTCCACCATTCCACGAGCCAGCCAGGTACTGTGTGGGTGTATCCCTGCCTATTGTCCCACCTGCTCCACGATGATGAACCGCTAGAGTCTCGCTTGCGCTTCTATCCGTCTCGCTTATGCCCGTCAGAACTTGGAGCTGGGGCCGTGGATGGCAACCTTATTGCGTGATGCCTGATCCCTGAAAGAGATGGGGAAGCAAAAATAAAAGACTGGGCCCCTCAGCCAGTTCTCGAAGAACCGCCCCTACGTACATGGCGCAATATTGTCGACTGCACAGTACCTTCTATTCCCTCGGGCTCCATTGAGTGCATTTGCGAATCGTGCAGCCAACACCCGACCGGGCTCGACCGGGCAAGAAGCCGCATTGCATTTCTAAGACAGACCACTTTTTCAGCTCGACACACCCACAAGAGCAAGCTGGACGGGCCCACGGCAGCAGCCCGGGACAAGCAGCAGCAGCAGCAGCAGCAGTACTGCCTGTACTCTGTACAGATACTTTCACGGGCGTGGCCCAATCCCCCAATCCCCCAACAACCACACCGCCCCGCCCCCCATTTTATCCATGACCCGAACACGGCAGCTCTCAAGGTTGTGATGCAGGCCACAGCAACATTGTGGCACAGGTTGCTGCAGTAAGCCGTCACGCAACAACACCCTAACAAGTTCAGCTACCCCCCCCCCTTCCAGGCCCCTCGGCACATATCGGTCCCGCCTCTTCCCCCTCGTCACACACACACACACACACACACACACCCCTCCGCGCTGCGAGCCCGAGGGGAGGGGACGACGTGGCCATGGCAGGCGCACATGCACATGCAGGCGCACATGCAGCTGTGAGGTTACGCGCCCTCTGTGCCTCTGCGGCCGCGAGCATCAGCGAGGAGTGCGACCACATCCTCCAGAGGAACCAGCAGCAGCAGCAGCAGCACTGGCCGCTGAGGGCAACAGCAGCCGGCGAGGGGAGGAGAGAGAGGAGGATGGATTCCCTGCTGCTGCCGGCGAGGAAGTGTTGGTGGGTGGTATGGGTGACGGGCCCGCAGGAGACGATCGCGACCAAGTCATGACTGCTGCGGCCACGACGGCGAATGGCAACATGGCTGGGCTCGGCCTAGCCGACTGCGGTGAGCCGCTGGTGCATCTCCTGTCACGGCAAGCGTCACGACTATTTGCTCTATACGAGGCTGCAGTGCCTTTATCCCCTTCTCCCTCGTCGCCTGTAGCCGTCGGCCCGGACGGGTCTGCCGAGCAGCATGATGGCGGCGGGCTAATGCTGCCACGCGGCCGTCCGCACAAGGCCTGCGGCAGTTACGCGATGGCATTGACGCTGCGAGCTGCGGCGGGGATGTTGGGGACGACGGTCTCGTGCTGAGGAGGCTCGACGACATCATATCGATTGCATATTCCAAGTTCTATGCATACCTGTACAAAGACCTTCCCCTCTGCTGGAGGCAGCTGTATACGGACGCCAGCATACTCAAGTTCGGCTACCTGTTCCTCTCCTCGTCCCAACAATTACGGGAACTGAACGGGAGCGGGGCTGATGTGACTGCGCCGTCAAGTCAGAATGCGAGAGACGCAGCCGAGCGATCAATACAGGAGATGGTCAGGACCTTGGACTTTGCCCTGATACTTGCTGGCGCCGGCGGTGTTGCGCGAGGCAGGAAGTGGATCGACACAGCCTTCGACCTCTTCGAGAAGGTCTGCGATCCCAACAGCAATGGTGATACCGGGGCTACTGCAAGATACAATGACCACAATGGCTTGCGCGCCATGACGGCCTCTGACGATATCACGCCGCCACCGGCAAAGAGGTCCAAGCTCGACCGGTCGACTCGCACAGCGACACCAGAGCGAACGTTGGCTTCCTTCTCCACGTTCGAGCCATTCACACCTCCCGTCAAGAATCCCATACGCCGCGTCTCTGCAGACGCTATGGATATGACAGCATTCCAGCAGTACCTTGACCGTGCAGACCCGCATCGAGGGCCCGAGCCGCTGATCCTAACGGGCCTGTTGGAAGACTGGCCAGCCAGGGGTGCTCGGCCATGGAATAATCCAGAGTACCTGCTGTCGCGCACCTTTGGCGGGCGGAGGCTGGTGCCCGTGGAGATCGGCAGGAGCTACGTGGACGAGGGCTGGGGCCAGAAGATAGTAACATTTGGGGAGTTTCTGAGGGATCATATCGACCCGACCTCAGTGGCCCCTCCGCAGCGTCAGCCAGCAGCAGTCCTGGTACCAACAGGCCCGGACCAAGCACGGCGACGCACGCCGCAGGCAAGTGATAGATCAGATCCTCGTCCTCATCCTCCCGCTCCTCCCGCTCCCACCTCCTCTCCTCCCAATATCGCAAGCCGCCCGGCAACGGCAGCAGCAGCCGAATCACCACCACCACCAACGTCACAACAACCAAGAAACACAGTAGCCTACCTTGCGCAGCACCAGCTCTTCCTCCAGCTCCCGCAGCTGCGCAGCGACGTCCTCGTCCCGGACCACTGCTACACGGCCGCGCCCCACCACCCGACCGACCCCGCCCAAGACCAACCAGAGCTCGACGCCCCGCTGCTCAACGCCTGGCTCGGGCCCCCGGGCACCATCACGCCCCTCCACACCGACCCCTACCACAACCTGCTGGCCCAGGTCGTCGGCAGGAAGTACGTGCGGCTGTACGCGCCCGTCGACGGGGGTGATGTGATGTGCGCGCGGGGCCGCGAGGGCGGCGTCGACATGGGCAACACGAGCGCCTGGGACGTGGGCGTCCTCGAGGGCTGGGATGTCGACCCTGGCAGCAGGGGCGAGGGCGACAACACCTCGGCGGTCTCCCCCGCCAGCAGTAGTGGTGGTGGAATCGCAAGGGACAGGGACCACCGCGACCGGGGCGGGGATGTTGTTGGCGGGCAGGGGCCTGTCGCTGGTGAGGATGACAATGACGAGGGGGAGGCGGCCGCCAGGAGGGTTCGCCAGCAGCAGCAGCAGCAGCAGCAGTTCCGCGCTGTGCCCTTTGTCGACTGCATCCTTGAGCCTGGGGACACTCTCTACATCCCCATCGGGTGGTGGCACTACGTCAGGGGCCTCAGCGTCAGCTTCTCGGTGAGCCTCTGGTGGAACGGCGGGGAGGAGTAGCAGAGTGGGTATGGGTAGTAGTAGTAGCCCAGGGTCGCTCGTTGGTATGTAGGCAGGCAAGCAGGGCTCTCACCCTGTCCGTACTTGCAGTCTGACTCGGCTCCGGTTTCCCTCAGGAGGAGACAGTGTTCCGGTCAAGCAAGCCCAGCACATGCCATGATCAAATCTCCGGGACAGGCCTGGTTCCAGGCCCCCGGCCTGCCTTCAGATGCTCGCCCTCCCTGTCTCTGCATGGCTTGTCTGCAAGTCTAGCAGCTGGAACGCACATGTCAGCCCCAGGGGCAGGCAATCCTTCTCGCTCACTCACTCACTCTCACTCTGTCCGGCTGCAGCTGGGTCATAATCTCCGCCGGTCATCCTCTTATTTCCAGTAAGCCAGCACGAGTCACTGCACCGCAGCTCGGACTATCGTCTCGCGAGGCATAAGACAGGTCAAAAACCTTGCTGGCGACGCATCGTATTGATAAGTATCTCTGCCTAGAGTGACTTGGAACCTAACATCCACCCGGAGTGTCACTCGTGTGCGCCGCCCAAGCATCATCAGTCTGGCCCTACGTGTGTATGCGCGCGCGGAATTCCCCTCCTCTCTCAAACTCATCTCGTGCATATGCAAATCTGCCGACAAGTCAGATAGTAGACTTGCGGGCATAGGGATAGAAGCAAAGCAGGTAGAAATCATGCGCCCAACGCCGGCTATTCACATTGTGTTCACCTTCCAGTCTTGCCTCCTTTCCTGCTAGACTGCGCGTACCAGAAAAAAGCTCACCACAACGGATGTCTCCCTGTTTTCCCATCACGTCGTGTGATGCCCAGGCATGGCTGCCCACACCTGCCCAAAAAATCGCCCAATTCCCTCGCACCCCTCTTCGAAAATTTACAGCCGCCCAGTGACGACCTCCCTCTTGAAAATTCGTACGCCCCAGACGTCGTAAAAATGAATGTTATCGATAGTCTCAAGTTTGGACCTGCCGTCCAGGGTAGTCACTCCCTCCTCGTCGTCCTCATCGCTCTCGCTCCCGAGGTCGAGGTTGTCCAGTGTCAGAACAGGGAAGTGGTCAGCGTTGAGAAAAGTTGTCAAAGGGACAGCCTTCTCTTTGCCCTTCGACTTGGCCGACTTGCCCTTCATTATCTCCTTTGGAATTTCCTTCAACCTCAAGATGCGCTCAACGCGCTCATCGTCGTCAATAGCGAGCCACTCGAGCTTGAGTTCTGGGTAGTGCGAAAGGGTGTCAATAACGAACCGCTTCGTTTCGCGCATGACCCAGACGCAGGTGTCGTCGTTGCGAAGGTTGATAATGTGCAGGGCACGCAGATTCACGAGGCCGGATATATGCTGCAGAGTCGTGTGCTAAAAACCAGGGTCAGTCATCACTACGTGCAAAGTAGATATTGGGAAAGGACTCACGATAGCACGAATCCCCATGCTGACGGCCAGCTCTTCGAGTTTCTTGCCACGCCTGCAAATGAGCAACATGGTCTTGTCGTCAACATCCCACGTCGAGTCTTGCTGGTTCTTGATCATGAGTCGCTTCAATGTTGGCATATGCCTCTTCAGTACCATGCGTCTGATTTGATCCATCGTGATAGCTGTTTTTGGTGCAAACGGCTCGGGTTTGTACTTGTCCGGCCTCTCAAGCATGAACAGCTCATTAAGCTCCTCCAACTGGGAGGCGAACGTCAAAAATGGCACAGAGACATTGTCCGTGAAGATCTTGCGCAACGCAATCGGTTGCTGTTTGTTCTCTTTGGCGAGCAAAGCCCATATGGGAGCCTGGTTGCCAACGTTGAGTAGCGTGATTCGTCTCAGAACGCGAAGGTCTACGGCCTTCGATAGAACCGACGCCTTGACGGGGATGAGATAAATACTGAGCGTCTGCAGGCTTAATCCTCTGGTCGACCGTGCGTATTCAGTAATGCGGCTCGGAACACCATCGCCACCTCTCAGCGCTGCGGCAGGATCCTGCTTTTCCGCGTCTTCGATCTCAGCTGCTACGGTAGCCATCTCGCTCTGGATATCTTTGATATTGGTGCTGAGCTCGGTCATACGCAAGTCAGCGTCCTTCATCCGATTCTCTGATTCAAGCCCTGGAGTGGTAGGTAGTTCCTGGATCTCCTTGCGTAATTGTCCAGCCTCGACTTCGAACGTTTCTAGCTTTTCGGCCAGCGTCTTGAAATTCTGCTTCTGGGCTGATAGGTTGGCCGTCGTGGTGGATTCGTTCGAACCGAGAGTTGGAGGAACATCACCATTTGCCAAGACCTTGTGAATTCCATTGCCATTGGAAGTCGATTCCTTGGTTGGGACCACTTCAGCCCCGTTGGCAGGCTCAGGTGTGGCGATCTCCGAAGGTTCTTCCACAAAACTGTCGTCCACCGGCTCTTCAATGTTAATGTCATCCGGATCGGCGTCTTGCTCAAGCTCCTTGCCTTTTGGCGTCTTAGACTCGAATAAACTGCTTTCACCCGATTTTGAATCCTCAGCCTTTGACGCGTCTGGCTCGGCCGTACCATTAGTTTCGGATCCGCTGGCACTGGACTCTCCGTTGACCCCGTTCTCCTTGGGGGCGGCTGCCTTGCCTTCCGATTCAGCGACATAGGTTCTCGCTGCTGTTTCTATCGTGTCTAGAATCTCCTGCTGGACCGCCCCAAAGTCATCTGACCCGGCTAGATCCTTCATAAGTTTCTCTGACACAGCCTTAAGCGAATTGATGAAGCGGTTGCCAGGATCCGTCGACTTCTCCTCGCTCGGGGGCTCGTTCTCCTTTTCCCGCGGCTTCTTAGTTGGCTTCTTAACCACATAAGGCTCCACGTCAAAGATGCGGCCCAGCACGGACTCTTGAGTCTTTCGCTCCTCCTGCGCACGAAATGCCCTTGCAGGTCCGCTGAGATCGTCGTACGGGGGGACTGGGGGTGGTGCTACCACTGGGACAACTTGGAACTCGTCGTCAGGATCCGAATCATCGGGGTCGATATCCGGTGGCGGCTTGCGTGCACGCATGGCCATGTTGTGCGAGAATGACAGCTTCAGCTTGGACAGGGTTGCGTGAGAATTTCTGACGCAAGTCTTGAGCTCAGTAACCACGTCCAGGTCGTCAATGTCCAGGACCGACAAGGTCTTCAATTTCTTAAATCCTGACAAAGTCGGCGGGTTCTTGGACGTTGCGGATTTCTTGAACGGCTTGATCCTAGCCGGCGGCTTCGGTGGCGGCTGCAATGGCGGTAGCGACGAGGTAGGCGGCGGGATATAGAATGGCGGAGGTGGGGGCGGAAGCGTAGCAAAGGTCGGCGGCGGAGGCTGTGCATCAAGAAGTGGAAGATGATGCGAGGAAGCGTTCGGAGTCGCACCGGGTGACGAAAGAGGTAACGGTGGGGGGTGCTCGTACAATGACGGGCCTGCCTGGAGACGAATATGAAGATGCGACAGGGTATCGATATTGTGGAGCGCCTTGTATACCGGCCGACTGAGCTCGACGCGAATGTTCCATCTGCGGCAGGGCAATTCAGAATGTGTAACTTGCATCATGAAGAAGTGCGCCACGATAATGCGGCCTTACCTCAAAGTCTCCAGGGCTCTTGCCTTGCGCAAGGTCAAGAGGAGAAGAGTGTTCAGGAACTTGCCGCAGCTGACGCTGTACAGGTAGGGTTTGTACGCCGTCTCAGCCTTGTCGCCAGCACTCAGAGTATCAAGCGATATGTCTCTGAGGTGTTTCGCATAGTCATAATCGCTGGTGACGAACGTCTCCAGACCGCCCGCCAGCCCGTCTATTGGCGAATCGAAGGCGGGGTCGTCCTCATCGGGAAAGACAATGTGGAAATTTCGGTACAGCTCGGCTGCAGCCAGGGCTCTGAAGTGTTTGGAGACGAGAGACAGGCAGATAAGCTCTGGTTGATGGCACTGCGGCTGTGGATCAGCTGGATGCTCTCGTAACGGCCGGCCAGGCGGAGCTGGCGCATCAAGCACGAGGGAGGGAGGGGTCCGCACTGGGCGCTTACATGACTGATGATTTCCTTCTGCAGCTCCTGAGGCAGATCTGTGAATTGAAGGCCAGCAGGCGGAGCCGCCTGGGCGACAGTGTCCGACGCCATCGCAGGAAGCTGGTGGGTGTTGCTCAGAAGTCAGAAGCGAGATCGGGCCTGCTACTGCGACGAGGCAATTCGGTTGTCGGCTGCTGGTCTCTGGGCTGGCACCTTGGCAAGGTGTGCGAAGCAGTCTGCGCAGGCCGATGACGCGCCAAAATTCGAATGGGCAGCTGCAGATGATGCAATTGCTCCTAGTGCACGCAGACGCAATAAGCCACCTGTAAGGTATTGCTTTAAAGGAAATCGTACAAAGAAAAGGAGTGAAGATAATTGTTGAGTGAATCAGAACGTTGATGAAAGGACGAATTCGACGTTGGAGTCAATAACAAGTGGTCCACTCACTTTTGGCCGCTGAGATCGGCGGAGCGCTAGGAGGACGGCGGGGGAGGAGCTGGGGCGAGCGCTTCAAGGATTGGAGAAGGTCCCCGCAGCCAATCACCCTACCACGGACAGGGGTCGTAGCGGTTCGCCAAGTCCACATCTAGGCATGGGGAGCTTACTGCTTAATGCAAAGGGAACGTGCCTTCTGCGATACTACACGTGTACATCGCAACTGCTGTAGAAGAATTTGTCCTCCAATTCATGATACCGTGGGTTTAGCCCTACAAGGATTTCTCAAATCAATCGGCCTCGAATTAGTTCATTGTTCAGTTGCAAGCTCTCCTATGGAAGGTCTTCCCACCGGGGCCTTCGTAGGGGTTTCTGTACCTCACAACAGGTATTCCTACAGTAGATCATCACATAGAAACAGCAAGTGCTCCCGTAGGAGGGTATCACTTCTATGTCTCTCCTAAGCAGCATATCATGCGACGGAAGCTTAACATGCGAGGCTGCTCAACAGCAATTCATCCTAAAGAAGGTCCTCCCAGAGAGAATACCTTGTAGGAGCACTTCCAACTGCGATTTTCCCCATAGGGGCTTGATGTGCTAGGGTCAGGCTTGCATGCGCCTCTGCCTACAAGGGGCCCCTGCCACGTCAACCGTGAGCCGTAATAGCAGAAAGCGGAAAACTCGAAGAGAAGGAGGAGAGGCAGGCAACTGATTCATTTCAGGCCGGCAGGCAGGATGTGGCAACATGGACAACTGTGTACTACAGTAGAAGGTTGGTTTCATCGGCAGCCAGTTTTTCAATGCTCCGGGGATAGAGCAGCCGGGACGCATCGCAGTCATCCAGTCAAACATGCCCAGATATAGGGTTGCTCCCTGCACGGCTGCCCCAACGCCCCATGCTCTCCTACTGACAAGGCTGCAGAGCAGAGCCCCATTCCCCAAGACCTCAACACGCAAGCACGCATAGTCTCCAAATATGCATTGTGCCGTGCAAGGCCGGATTACCCTGCCATGCTCAGACCAGATCCCACTGGGCGAATATATCCCAACCCATCCCGATCCTGCCCTTCTTTGACAAGAACTCTGCCTTCGTAACTCCTCTGCCGTCCGATTCACCGAATTTCGAGAGAGACATGAGCTGGATGCTTTGCCCAGGGCTTCCGAGGTCCCTATTGTATTCAAAAAATTAGTACGTGGCGGCACAGATCTCTTGATGTGGGAAAATACGCACCTGGCTGGTATGTCACACCACCACCAGAAACCATCACTATCACAGGGAACGAGATCATCTTTCCGCCCGTCCACACCATGAATTTTGATCATCAGGAGCCTCGGCTTCCCTCGCCCGTGCCTCTCGCTCGTCCAGTGCTCGCACACCTTCGCGAACTGGAACCTCACAACCTCACCGCTGTAGACGGGTATTTTCTTGTCCGCCGGCGACGACAACCACTCGTTGATCCCCTCTTCAGTAGCGTTGCCAAACCACTGTGTGCGTTCACCTGTCGAACCGCCCAGATAATACTCCTCCCAAGTAGGAGTTCGCCCGTCATCGCGAAAGAAGTGTCGCTGGTTCTCGGGGAAGTGCTTCATCCTGCATAGTCTGTTAATCACAGCCGTCGTTATCGCAGCAATATGCATGGGCTGGCACTGCTGCGCGAGAGCAGTGGCTTGGAGACCCGCGTAGTGCCGACAATCCATCTCCGCTCGTGCACTGCTTTCCATTCCAAATTGACAAAGGCATCCAATGTGCTAGGAGAGAACAGCATGTAAAGAAGGTGAAAAAGCTTACCCGAACTGCTCGTTGCTGCTTATGAACTCGTGTGGACTGAACTTCTTGTTGTAACGCTGGTCCGACAAATGTCCTGCTCCCCAGCAGGGATCCAGAAGCTTCCAGTAGCCGTTGTCGATCCTGACTGCATTCCAAGCGTGACCTGTGGCATTGCGTGGAGGTGGCCGTTCCCCTTGCTTGAGGGGGGAATAGCCATAACCTTTGCCATGACCCCCGACCACGATACATTCCAGCCCAGCCCGCTTCGCAATGGCTTCGTAAACGCGGGCATAGCCTTCGCAGACTGCCTTGCCCCCGAAAATAGTATCGCTCGCTGTACCTCTCTGGATACAGCCGCCAAAGAAACCTTCAACGTCCTACTCTTTGTCAGTGATGTGTACGCAGGAGTCAGAAGAACGGACGAAGTTCAGTGGGACCAGAATACGAACGTATGCTATATTATGATGACACCAGGTGAATATCGCACGAGCCTTGTCGGTGGGCGAAGGGAAAGGCCCGCACAGCACGCTGGCCAGGTAGCCCACTGGGTCACGACGATCGACGACCGACGACGGATATTGAGCTGCGACACTATCCGGCGCCGAAAAGTCTCGACAAATAAGACATGAATTCGTCTGCTGTGCCGCTCCATTCGCCGCCGCGGCCTCAATCTGCGCCGCACTAGGCCGCGACGCCATCGGAATCGGCGGGGGAGCATCGTTCACAGGGTCTGCTGGAGTCCCTCCCGACGTGGCCCCACTGACCTCTGGGATCGTCCTGATGAATTTGTCAGGGGGCGGAGGCAGACGACGGGTGGGCTGCGCGGGAGGAGAAGATGCGTCTGCTCCATTAAGGCCGGGCGACCTAGCTGGCCTGCTGGGTAGCCGAGGCGGCAGGGACGGTCTCGGCGTGCTGCTCGCCTGGGGCAAGGCAGGCATTGAACGTTTGGGGAGCAGCGGCGGCTTCGCCATCTTTGCCGAGCTTGCTGCCCTGGCGTCTTCGGCCTCTTTGGCCATGGCTGCCTCCCTCTCGCGTCTCGATGGAGGTAGTGGGGGCAGGTTGGCCTGTTCCAGAGGAGGTGGCAATTTGCGGCCGTCATTCTGCCAGTGGTTGGTAGACTGGCCCAGAGACAGTGCAGAAATACTCGAGGCATGAGACTTCACAGACTCGTTGGAGTTGCGGCGTGGGCCAAGTGACTGAGTTGAGGGCCTTCTAGGCGGCAGAGCGGGTGATATCTGATCAGACGGCCGTCGCTGGGGAGCGAGGCTACGGGTGGGGGAGTTCTCATTTGGTGGTTCGGTGTTGCTCCTCTGTGGAAGGGCAGGTGGCGCCCTTTTCGTGGGCCTTGCTGGAACAACCGGTGTTGCGTTCTCGGTGGGCGAGGCACCGTTCAAGTTGGGAGAGTTGACCTGGCTGGGGGTTTTTGATGCTGGCCTGTTCGGCGGGGGAGGGGGTGGTGGCCTCTTGGTGGGAGCAGTAAAGTTCCGCTGCTGGTTCAGTGCCGCAATCCTTTCGGCCAGGGAATTGAATTGAGGCTCCTCGGTGTCAGCCATAGTATGCAGATTATTAAATAGGTATGCTTCAAGTAAGTTGTATGGAGAAATTATAGCAACGAGACGAGAAGTCAGCAACGCGTGGAGTACAACCAGATGGAACGAGCGACGGCCGCTGGTGCAAGTCGGCGGTGCAAGGCTGCTGCGAGACGAGATGACCTGATCAGCAAAAAGCGGGACACTAAGCCCCAAGTTTACGCCCTGAATGCAGGTGGGCCATGAAAAGAAAGTCAAGAGATCGAATCGAACAAGCCAGTCACTCTGGGAAGCGGTAGCTTTGGGCGGAGGGTGAAGAGAACAATTTCAATGTTTGCTGCTGCAGTCAGCCGCAACGCGCCCAGGTACAATACTGCCTGGGCCAACTAGGTTTAGTGAGGGGACCCGGAAGGAACAGGTGCCTGCACGGATCATGCTTGTGGAAGCACAGCCTACTGGACGCAACTAATCAGAGCGCTCCTTCAAGGGCGGCGCAGCAAAAACATTTAACAGGCAGTCATGACCGCAGGTGCTCGTACAGATCAGTCATGCCCCTCACCAGTCGGTAATACGGCAACTTGATATCCTCTGCGCATATGTGGAATGTTGGAGCGTCAAACATGACGCTAGCCTTTGCACAGGATCTAGATACAAGCATTATGACACCATATCCATCTCCCGCACATCCTTTGATGTACTGTTCAGCCTCCCCTATTGTTGCTGCTGTAGGCAATTATTTATTCACCTCGATCACTGTATATACTGTATAGTATCCTACCAGATTGTCTCCCATTCTATCTATGTATATGATGTGCCGAACGCCATGCTTGGTTGCGTTGAGTCATGCGCAAGTGTCCCCAATTAATTAGCAGCCCTGCTGCTGCTCGACGGGCTCGTCCTTCCCTCCCCGACCACTGCCAACTCGGTGTCTTCTGGTGTCCTTGGTTTGTCTGGGTCAGCCTTCGCTGTATCTGCGACGGCGCCGGCCCCAGCCTTTTTGATGCTCTTCCACTCCATGGCGAAGGCGCAAAGTAGTGCACCGAACGCAAGGCCCATGGCGGCCAAGAAGATCCTCGTCAGTGCGTAGTTGTACGCATCGAGCACAATGTTCATGTCCTCCGCTGGTACGACAGTGGCCAACTCCGTCGCACCGCTCTCCACGATCTGAGCCGGGTCAATCCCAGAGACACCTGCCAGTCGTGAGACGAGCAGGTTGCTGAGAATGGTCTGCCCGACGGTCGTGAATATGGCTCCGCCGAGTTGTTGAGCGAAGAATATACAGGCTATCCCCATCGATACGTCCGCCATGGGCAGGACAGTCTGTACAGCCAAGCTACCTGTTTGCATGCCCATGCCGAGACCGAAACCGGAGATGAATTGGTAGCCGACCCAGTGGCTCTGGGGTGCACCACGGGTGAGAGTACTCAGCAGACCTTCGCCAACGGCCATGATTGATGGGCACAGCAGCATGGAGGGGACGTAGTACCCTATCTTTGCAGTGGCCACTCCATTGATTAAACTCGATGCTACAAGGGACAGGACCAGTGGCAATGTGTAGATACCCGAGTTAAGGGCACTGACGCGCTCCACAGTTTGGACTTTACTTTGATCAGCAAACCTGCGAGTAAACGAGTAACAGACGGCAGCACTTACACCAAAGTGGGAGGTAATAGACCAGCATGAGCATTGAGCCTGCGATGAAAAACGTGAACCACACCGAGAACAGCACGGAACGCTGCTTGATGATCCTTGGTGGGATAGAAGCAGTGTCGGGCATAAAGGTTTGTACAGCAGCAAATGCCAGTGCTAGGACGCCACAGAGAACAAAGAGCAAGATGATGCGCCAGTTCGCCCAGGCGTATGTCGCCCCACCCCACTGGAGGGCGAGAAGCAGGCAAACCACGGCCGGGACGCAGAAAAATGTACCCAGGGGGTCGAGACGCTTTATTTGAACCATCAGTGGAGCTGGCTCCGTCTTCTTCGCTGGTGGATTCCAGAAGAATATCATGAAAATCCTATGAACCTTCGTCAGAAAAGCTAAATGAATTGCAATATAACATGTGAGAACTTACAGCGTGAAGCCTCCGATGGGGAGGTTGATATAGAAGCACCATCTGTCAAGGAAGCTTAGCGTGTGCCCACCCATATTTTCTGACATATTGAGCTTACCTCCATGTGAGTGAGCTGCTGGTGAAAGCTCCGCCAATCAATGGACCTAATACTGACGAAATGCCAAACACCATTCCGAACATGCTCTGGAACATCGGGCGCTTAGGTAGGGGGATCATGGGGATCATGATCATCATGGCTCCCGAGAAAATGCCTGCGCTTCCAAAACCGGCCACGGCCCGGCCGAAGATGAAGACGGGCGAGGTGGGAGCAGCCCCGCATATGGCAGAGCCAACCTCGAAGATAAGCACAGAGGTCAAGAACGTCCTAAAGAGGCTCGTTAGCGGACAGGAGAGGTCGAGTTGTCTGGTCAAACATACCATTTGGTATTGTAGAACTTGAACAAACGACCAAAGAGGAGTTGCGAGGCCGATGTGGTCAGCATGTATGCGGAGCCATACCAGCCAATATCACCCTGGCTGTGGTACGCATCCGTAATTTGAGGGATTGCAGTTGCGACAATGGTACGATCTAGGGCAACAAGGAAGACAGCCAGGAAGTTGGCCAACAACGTCAACCAGAACCGAAGAGTCTTGGGCTTGTATAACGTGTCGGGACCTGGGGCCCCGGGGCCACCTAGACCACCAGGGCCTTCGGGCACCGGCGGCCCCTGTGATATGGTCTTTGGGGGCTCATTTTGAGTCGACGAGCCTTCTGCCGGGTCTCCCATGACATATGGACGATTCTGACCGTCTTGCCCGCGTTTCTCGAGGTCAAGAGCACTCTCATTACCCAAAGGCCTCAGGGAAGAGGCCACTTGGGTATGGCTACTAGCCAACGACGTGGTTGAACGATTCATTATGTAGACTTTCAACCGCCTGTCCTCTGGTACGGTATGCAAATAGATTGGCTGGTGTCAGGTGGTCAATGGAAAAGTAAGAGACAGGTTACACAATGGCTTATAAAGACGAAGGAGAGAACCTATCAAGGAGACTGATAGATTGGCTGACCAAAAAGCAATAGCAGCAGGGGACGAAGCAGAAACCTGCTGCTCTAAGACGCAATGAGAGACAACGGTGCATGATATGGGCGGTATCCGGCAGTTGAAGGGGAGAATTACTTAAGTACGCCATGCCCGAGCATCTTACCATGGCTTACCTCGCCGCCGTCGCTGACTGGGTCCATTGTGGGAGCGGGCCAGGCTATTAATGTAGTCTGTGCGTTTCGGGAACTCAGCGAGAAGGACACTGGCACAGCAGTCGTCATGGATGTTGGTGACACGATCAAAGGGCCGTGAGTGGTAGATATTGAAGCTGAGGTTGTTGGTCAAACCCTGGTGCTCCTGGAGTTTCCCCAATGTCGGCTCCGGTGAGGTAGACTAGTCCCTGCGAAAACACCGAAGCTAATCTGGCGGACAGATTTCGGTCCCGAGATACATGGAGTTTATCTAAGAAAATGGGACGACGGGTGGGATAAGTGATAGAGGGGTACATGTCCAGCCACCAGAATTACTAATGACCACAAGTACAGCCCCATCTGCAGCGGCTCTCAGCGGTACATTCCCGAGATCCCCGATCGGTCGTACAGACAAGCCAAAGATAGAAGGAGGGGGAAGAGAAACGGGCCAATCCTGCTGGCCGCCCGTGGAACGGTAGCAAAAGCTCTTCCATTTTCAGTCCCCGTCTTATCCCATTCCTAGTGAGGCTGAAGACGGTCACCAAAAGCCAAGCCGAGCCAAACCAAACCAGACGAGACAGACGGAAAGGGCGTTGCCAGAGTGCCTAGCAAGCAAAGCGGAGAGCGTCTCCGTCGACACGTGCTGCCCGCCCTCAGCATTCCAGCCGCCCGCCTCATCCCATCTCGTCTCATGTTCACGTCCAGGTCCATGTCCATGTCCATGTCAAAGCTCGTCTCTGTATTCAGATGTAGCTTGAGCCTGATGCTTACACGACTACGACGATCGACGTGAGCTTATCCAGGATATCCTGCCGTCACATTGGTTAATATAGCACACTGCACTGTGAGGGGCACGCCACCACGGCATCTGCCTTTATCGGCTACGAAGACGGTGCCTCGTGGCCGGCAAAGAGGCCGAGACAAGACTGACTGACTGCCTGCTGCCCCAACGCTAAGCCTGCATTTGCGTGCTCGCTTAGTCGTTCGCCGTCGACGGACACTGAGCACTCTATCGACACCATGAGATAGTCGCCATCCGCGCGCCTACTCGACTCGCCTTGTCCATTTCCCGACCGAAACGTGCAGGTACACGCACCTACCTGGCCACACGCGCGCACTGGTCGGCTGTTGTAAGAACATCCTCCCCGACTTGCGTTCGGCCCTTGGCCCTTGGCCCCTCTGCTGGCTCTCACCTTTCGGATCCGAGGCTCTGCTTCAGCTGACCGGAACCTCCAGTCTATGCTCATGCCACCCCGTCTGCGCCGTCCAAGACAGGAGACGCACAATGGCGGGCCCTTCCCCTGACATACCCTCCTACCCCTTGCCCCAATCCAGCCATGTTGTACCCGAAGCCTCGGTCATGAAATTGACCAGAGGTCACTCATGCGTTCTCTGTCAACAACGTAAAGTCCGCTGCGACAAGAATAAGCCTTGCGCCAACTGTGTCAAGGCTGGTGTCGATTGCAAGGTCGTCCCTCCTCAGCCACCTCGACGTCGCAAGAAAAAGCCACAGGAGAGAGAACTCGTCGACCGCCTCAGGAAGTATGAGGCCTTGCTCTCCCAGCATGGTGTCGACTTTGAGCCGATTGGCCAGCATCTCAGGGCCTCCGACATAGCCGTTGATGAGGTCGACGAGATCGAGCACGGTATCGAGGGCCTAAAGACATCTCCTTCCTCAACAGGACAGGATGGCGCCTCTGCCGACAAGTAAGGCCCACATCTCTCTCGGTCACTCTCTCTTACTAACCAGATTTCAACAAGGCCGCTTTCCAAGTGGTTTCCATACTACAAAGACGTATGTTTTACATCTCTCATCTCTGATCATCGTCCCAGCAAGACCCGCCTATTCTTAGACCCCTGCCTATGAACCATGCCCGCTCCTCTCTGTTACCGCGTCACTCTGTCACTCGATCGTGGCATCTTTCAGCTTGTGGGCTGTTTTGATATAGTCTTGCCCAAAACGCCGGCGGTGTGAGCCGGTCCCGAGCATCGCAGCTTGCCATGTGGTTCCTTGCTTGTTTCCGTCTCCACAGAAGAATCGTTAATGTTCTCCGTAAGCAGTTCAGAACACAAGATTCCCAATTCAGGGATTCTTCAGACGATGGCTCTGATGGCCCAATGATCCATCATGCTTTCGACAAGATGTTTGATGGCCAAGATGGCTTTCCATTCGTTATTGGAGGATCAACTTCATCCGTCACCAACCTCCACCCTCCAGGCGTACAGATATTTCAGCTCTGGCAGATCTATCTGGAGAACGTCAATCCGTTACTGAAAGTGACGCATAGGCCTACTATACAAGGCGCGTTGATTGAGGCAGCTGCAAATCCTGCAAAGATCGCGAAACCGCTCGAGGCCCTGATGTTTAGCATCTATTTCATCGCTATCATATCTATGACTGAGAACGAAGTGCGGGAGACCTTTCAAGATGACAAGAATCGACTCCTATCTAAATACCACCACGGTACCCAGCAAGCCCTCATCAACGCCGGATTCATGCGAAGCCCCGACCTTGTCGTCCTCCAGGCATATGTAATGTATTTGGTATGTATTCCTTTCTTACGTGTAGTACCAAATATGAGGGTCTTCCTTGTCTAACGAATATAGCTTTGTGTCCGCCAATTTACGGACCCACGCTCCTTGTTTTGTCTAATAGGTATTGCCGTTCGCATTGCCCAACGGCTGGGACTGCACCGAGATGCGGAGCAGTTCCATCTTCCCCCATTCGAAGTCGAGCTGAGGCGTCGGCTTTGGTGGCAGCTGGTTGTCTTCGACAAAAGAATCGCCGAGATCACAGGCTCGACAATCACTGCCTTGGCGTCCAGCAAGGGTGATTGCAAGTGGCCCCTGAATATAAACGATACAGATTTGCACGTCCACGCCAAAGATCGACCTGCGCCGCATATCGGACCCACGGAGATGTTGTTCTGCCTCACGAGATTTGAATTAACGGCTGCTGCAGACATTGAGGGCACCCGACAGGCACCGAATCTTTCAGCGACCGGTGGCAAGCCGAAGTTCCAATACAGCGCGTCCCCACATTCCTCCGACGTTGTTACGAACGCCGCCAATCACAACTTACCGATTGTAGATCTAGACAGCTATGTGACCTGGATCGAAGACAAATACCTGAAGCACTGCGATCCAAAGGTCCCCCTACACCTCTTCACCCTATTGATGACCCGGCAAGCTGTCTCCAAACTCCGCATCATCGACTACCTGTGCCATGGGCATCTACAACAACATCCAGACCCTAAAAACGTACCGGCAGGCCCTGAGCGCGCACTGCGCGAATCTACATTTGAAGAAGGAGTGCGCGTCCTCGAGTACGATATCATGATCCAGGGGCATGAGGCCCTCCAGGGTTTCAAGTGGTTCACAACCATGCACTTCCCCCTGCCAGCATACATGTATCTGGTCGGGGAGCTGAAGTACATAACCAGTGGCGAGATGTGCGAGCGAGCATGGGCGGCAATAATCGAGGACTTTGACAAAAGAGGAATGGTCAACAATCTGAGGAGCCCGATGCACACAGCCATGGGTGGAATGATGCTTAAGGCATGGGATGCATACGAAGCAGCCAAGAAGCAGATGGGTAAACCCTTATCACCACCGCCGCAGCTCATTGGGATTCTCCGAGACCGGGCGAAATCTATGAACACGAGTAGCAAAGACGCCTCCTCGTCATCACAGCATTCAGGACCAGAGTCGAGCAGCCGAGTCAATGTCAGTGCATCGGGTGGCCAGGGTGGCTACGTCGGGGGGCAGCAACATCAGCAACAGCCACAACAGCAGCAGCAGCCACAGCAACAACAACCACAACAACCCGATATGAACATGCATAGCGCAGGGAGTTCACCGCCTATCGTGTCTGCGCCTGGCGCCGGTGGGATGGAGTCCATGGGCGGTGCGATTTTCCCCGGTGGCGGCTTCGAGGGGATCAATCCGCACATGTTCAACTCTGGCGTCATGCCTAGTGACATGGATTTCGGCGCTATGGATTGGAACTCAGTCTCCACGTGGGGAGGTGCCTTTGCCACAGGATACGACCCGTTCACACAACCAGGAATGTCAGGACCATAGACCAGGCTCACGCTCTGAAAGGAACCAATGGGCCGGCGGCTACTTTGTCCGCGGCCGGAATAGCTTGAAGAGGTTATCGCATTGTAATTGACGACAGTGATGTTGACGAACCTGCAAATTGTTATACCCTGCTATCTTGTATATATGGACGCTATTGACAGCAACATACTACTCAATGATATAATACCACATATGCGCAATCTGATTTCAAAGTATAAAGTTTCGTAATACTAGTGCCATTCTGAACTGGTGCAAAGGAGAAGAAATAGGTTCTTCTCAAAAAAACAAAAATTTTAAAAAAAAAAATTAGAAAAAAATAAATAAGGGGGACATGTCAGTGATGGCGCTGCGGCCTTGTCTCGTACTCCGGTGCTGGCTGCCAACAAGGATCTTCTCTTATCCCGCGGGCGGGCAACCAGTCCAATTTGTAGTTGCACAGCGTATTACCTTAAATAGCGTTTTTACGTATGACCGTTCCCATGGCAACTTTTCGCGAAGTTTTAAATCCCCACTCCTGGCTCATATTCCTGGCTGTAGCCGAAAACCCAGAAAGGCGACCCCCCAAAAAGGCCCCCCCCCCCAGCAAGCGGGCCGTGACAACGCAGGGATCAAGGATGGGCGGCCCGCAACCTCAAATCGTGGGGGCGTTTTTTCGGGGTGTGGGTTTCTGTTTAGGACCCGAGGGACTGGGACACAGGGGGCCCGACCTAAAACTAACCTAAGCACGGGCGGGCGTGGGCGTGGGAGCGTGGGGACTGAGCCCTTGTCTCGAGACAAGGGGGCTTTGACAGACTCGAGGTTTTTGGAGAAGCGCCACGAAATAGCGCCTCACAAGCCATCATTTGGCTCATTGGATTCCAAAAACGTGGTGTTCCACGTTCCTTTGTTTGATCGAGACGAGGTACCAGCCATGTCAGCCTTTGGTGGTGGGCGCGGAGATTCCCCATGCTTTGGACCGGTGGTGGGAGGGGGGCTGTACGTATGTATGGCTTCGTCTGTGCATATTGTGAATAATACCTATCTTTGGGCACCAATCGAGTCCGTCCTTTGAATATCCGCTTGTAATCCCATGGATCGGAGATTGGAGTAGATCCCACACAGTTCCGGGGGAGTTGCGCACGCCACGAAACGTCATGCAGCTTCAACCCACGACGAGGTCAAATTGCTTGATGCTGGACCAGCTCACACCACCTGGCCCAAGTGGCTTAATTCCCGAGTCGTGTAAGATATCAGCATGATGGTATGGTCAAGTCCAGGCCGGCGTCGGTGGTCCTGCCGTCTTCCGCTCGATCAGCACTAATCAACAAGCCAAAGCCGCCACCGTTGACCACACCCATGGATTTAAGATTTGTGTGGCGGCACAGTCATATAATTCGACTTTCCGACAGGTGACTGTGTGACGGAACAGTTCCGCGACAAATAGGAGGCCGAAACAACACGAAAGTCAAGATTTTGGGGGCATCGGAACAGGCGACACGCCATTGCTCCACGTGGCTACGTGTACATGTCAATGGCTTGAAATGATTCCATTGACCAGGCTGTGGGTTGCTGATCGACCTAGGCTTTTGGGGGGGGGCTTAAGAAATAGTTTATGACTTCTCTCTGATAGAGTGGAAGGGTATGGGGAGGGCAATGCTTCCAAGCTGATTATGTCTACATCGACTCTGGACGGTAGGCCTGGACATGGCTCTTGGCCTAGCAGGAACACTTCCGGGGGATAGGAGGTGGCGGTCGTGGTCTCATCGAGCTTTTCAGAGCCCTGCAGGTCCTGGACAGGAGATGATTCCCCAGAGTATTTTCCCACGTGTGTTTTCCACGTGGTGGGGGACTCGGATGATGTGTGCCACATTGTGTCTAGAACAGGAGGTGCAACAGGCACAATAAACCTAATGTTCTTTGCGTTCATCTTGCAACACTCACAGGTGTGGAAATTCAGCAACCATTGCCGGTATTGAATATGCCAAGCGCTGTGCTGTTTCTTGGTGGGAGTGGTCTTATTTTTGTTAATACAGACATGCAACATTATCATGATCCTAGCTTGCTTGCTTGCTCTCCTCCCCTTTCACAGCCCCGTCTCAGAACGCCAGGGTGGTCACTTCCATGAACACCGCCCATGCAGAATATCCGTCTATCTAGGTGTAAGGAGTAGATACAACCTCTGCTTTTTTGTTTGTACATACCATCAACACAGACAATATGGCGCGCGCGTGATATACAGCCTCACAACCCCTGGAACCTAATCCTTCTTCTCGCCGTCCTTCTTGTTGGAGTCGTCTGTCTTGCCGTCGGACCCATCGTTCTGTCGATGGGCTGGGTGGTTGGTCAGGTTATGCCATATCGACTTCAGAAATCCTTCGTTTTGGTGGTCCTCTGCTGTCGTTGATGCATTGCCGCCACTGCTGCTGCGATCTCAAGTATCAGTCCTCCCGTTCTCTCATGCCACCACTAAGCTCGTAACTTACGATGCTGTCCCTGACCCGCCCGAGGGCTTGATCATAACCCGCTTTGCCGTCTTGTCACCCACCTCATCCGCCAGCATCTCCACGAGCGTCCGTTGGTTTGCTGTGAGGTACTTGGGCATGTTCACCTTGAACTCCACCTTGAGATCTCCTGACCCTCCACGGCGACCGTTCAGCTTCTTCATTCCCATACCAGCCAAGGTCATCTTATCGCCAGTTGCCGTGCCAGTTGCGACCTTAACATTGACCTGGCCGTCCAATGTCGGCACTGTGACCTCTCCACCTAACAGTGCCGTCGTGAAGGGTATTGTGGCCGTGTAGAGAATGTCGGAACCGGCCCTGCTGAACTTCTGGTCTGGCGCAACACGGACGAAGACAAACAGGTCACCCTTGATACCCCTCGCGCCTGGGGCTGCCGCGGCACCCATGGCGGGCGCATCACCCTGACCGTCCACCCGTAACCTCATGCCATCCTCAATACCGCCGGGGATATCCACCGTCAGCGTCTTCCGCTCTCTTACCACACCATCACCCTTGCATGGCTTGCATTGCGAGCCCTTGGGTACCGTCGTTCCAGACCCGCCACAGGCGTTACAAGTCGACGCCATCTGGAAGCCACCCGACATGAAATGTACCCGCGTGCCACTACCCCCACAGCTCTGGCACGCGCTGCGCTTGGCACCCTCCTTAAGACCGCTGCCACTGCAGGTGCTGCACGACACCAGGGGCGTGACGGTGATGGTCTTGCTCGTCCCCTTGGCGGCCTCGACAAAGGATATGGTTGCTTGCACCTCGATGTTATCGCCGACCACGGCCGTCTCCTGCTGGAAGGGGTTGCGCCCGCCGCCCCTCCTCGCGCCACCCCCGAAGGCCTGACTGAAAATGTCGTCAAAATTGAAGCCCTGGCCCCCAAAACCACCGCCTCCGCCGAAGCCCCCGAAACCCGAGAATGGACCGCCCGCTCCGCCGAAGGGGTCACCACCTGGACCCCCTGGCCCGGCATTGGGGTCGAAGGCGGCAGCACCAAATTGGTCGTACTGCTCCTTCTTCTTGGGGTCTGATAAGATCTCGTAGGCGGACTGTATCTCGGCGAACTGGTCTTTGGCTTTCGGATCTTTGTTCGTGTCGGGGTGGAACTTCTTCGCGAGACCGTAGTACGCCTTTTTGATATCGGATGCCGAGGCGCTCTTGCTGACTCCTAGGGCCTTGTATGGGTCCTTGATCGGGGCACATTGTATCCTCGTCGCGTGGAAAGTCTGTGGAGTTGGTTCACGGTTAGCTCCCTGGTCTTTGCGCGCAGAAAACGACTGCCCCGACATAGAAGTCAAGAGCCAACTCATTCTGACTTACCCTTTTTGAAACTGGCTGCAGACCACACTTCCGCTGCAGCTGTCGCCTCGCCTGTGCTGGCCTAGAAGCGACAGTATGAAGCTTCCGTGCTTGCGCGGAGCAGGACGAAATCGAGAGCTTCCGTCCGCATATTTGCGCCGGCTTGAGCGGCCGGGCAGGAGCCGCGGCTCGAACTACAATGCTTGGTTGCATGTTTCAACGAGAAACACCAGCTGCATTGAAGGGGTAGGCAAGTTCCAAAAATTGGCGGAGGTGTTGAAGTCGGAGGGGGGTTGTCCTGTTCTGCAGAGAATATCTTGGAAAAATCTAGAACTTTACCACTGGTTGCAACGCCGACGGTGGCCGACCCACTGCAAGAGCCGGCGGGTTGAGAGCTTGTGCTACACCCCTGGACCGCAGGACGTCAATTACGCGACCGGTCATTGGTAAAGCTCACAAGCGACCCCGGAGTGTCTACTACGCCTCCCTGCACAATGATTCAAGCACAACATATATTTGCACTCTGCTTCGCCTGCTTTGCTAGAAATTTTTCAATAATTAGCAGTGCAAGAGATAATATCTTCTTTTTTAGATGTCATGCACGAACTTTTTGAGACCCACGCAGGCTATAGCACTTGGCAGGCTGCCTGCCTGAGGCACAAGCCGGTGCGTCATCTGCACTAAAGCTTGTCCGCCGATAAGAGCCTTGGACAGGGTGGAGTCGTGTCTTATCGCCGAGGTCGCGACTCCGGCTTTCGTCTCCTTGGTGGCACAAGGGGCAGCTGCCACCGAAAATGCTAGGTGGCACAGGGTCAAAGACAAGGCTGTCAGAAAGTATAGTCTAGAGATTGATCTGTATAACGATCACTGGAAATCCAGCATAGGAGTATCTTCAAGTCATAATGCGTGAATGCCCAACGCCAATCTGGCCCTCTGCCAGAACCGTTCTGCTTCCATCTCAGAGCAGAGAACCGAAAAAATCATGCCCAGGCCACGGGAACCCAATGCCTTGAGCGCCACCCTCACCGTCCACAACGCCAGCCGTGAGATACATATTTACCCATAAACACACTTTGTTGATGACGGAAGAGCAGTTATATCCTGTCGGGTTCCGTCATTTTCTTCCCTGCCCTCGGCAGGACGCTCGTCTTGGTCAGCCGACCTCTTCTGACACGGTGCACGAAGTCCACAACGGCGTCATTCTCCTGGACGGCCTGACTGCTGAAGTGCTTCCGCACCGTGTTCGCCAATTGGCCCTTGGTCTGGCGCCGGAAGGCTTGTTTTCTCGCTAGTGTAGGGGAGTGGAGGCCAATGCTGCCGGGCTTGGTCAGGACCCAGGAGCGGTAGTCGCTTGCGTAGGCGGTCGGGGTAGCAAGGTGGTGCTCGCGGCGGTATCGGTGCAGGAAGTCACGGTCGAAGGTGGTCCACTGGATCTGTAGGGCACGGAACACGGTGAGCGATTGCGTCACGGAGCAAGCAGAGGGCTGTTGACCCTGAGGCGCGGGCAGGCAGACTCACGCTTGGGTTTGCAGCGGGTGCGTTTGTCGCGACCGCCTCTGTGGGAGGTGAGGGCATGTTTGCAGCGTTTGTGACCTCTTTCAAGTTCGACCCGGTGGAACTGGCGACGCGGCGCATCTTCCCGTTGGCGTGGCCGTGGCCGTTCTTCTCTTTGGCATGGGTCGACTTCGGTTCCGAGTCGTCATGGGCCTTTTTGGGAGGCATGGTGGGCCGGAGGAGGTGCGAGACTGGAGGGATGCACTTTGGGCAGTAATTACTGTAAAGGAGAGGATCGCAGATGGGTTGTCGGTTTCGCACAGTCCAGCAGCAGGTCGAGTCACAGTCAAATCGCCAACGTGAGCCGGGGGTGTCGCAAAGGAGAATTCATTGTGAGATCAGTGCTCGCCCTCGGAACAAGTGCCAGCCAGCCTACCAGCCCCAAGTTGGCAACCAGCGCCCAGCACAGTACCGGCGGTTGGTTGCAAGTGTGGGGTCAGGTCACAAATCTGATGTGTGCTCATGTGCAGGGGTCCAAATGCCCATCCCACCCTTAATTGGATTTCCCAGAGTGGCTAGCCGATCGCGCCAGCCAGCCGTCCACCGGCCGGCCAGCGCCAACCCACAAGACGTGCTGACCTGCTCTGCTCGGCTCTGCTCTGTTCCAGTTGCCAAGTTGTGGTCTGCCTCGAGCAGTTCGAACCGCCCGTGCCGTCCAGCATTCTCTATTGAGAAGGTACTGACCGACTGGGTGTGTCGGGGCAAATTGTTGCATGCATTCTGCACCTCGGTTTCGAACGCATCGTCCAGGCGGGAAAAGGTCAACAGGTGTTGCCAGCCGAGCTCGACTAATTTGCTGCCGACTTGTCACCCACTCTCTGCTGTACCCACGGGTTGGTATGACTGTTCCCACGTCGCTCGGCTCCATCCTTGAGTGCCTCTTCCCCCACCGCTCCAAGGTTTGGGTCAACCCGCCCACTCGAGTCTCACCCACCGCAGCTCCATCTCATCACGTGGGTGAGATTCGCCGCATCGTGGATCTTTTCTGAAGGATTCTTGCAGCCTGTAGTGTACAGACAGATCTCACCCACACGTCACTTGAACCTCGTCGGTTTTCTGCTTCCCGAGATGGCACCTGCGGCCAAGCGACCGCCGAGGGCGAGCAGCATCGTTTCTGCGGCGTCAACCCTCTGCCAATGCGTGCATGGCCTGGACGCACTATTCCTTAGCCGGCTGCAATGTGAGTCGCCGGAGGTGTCGGACCTGCCATCACCCAGTGAGCTTCATGCCCTCCTCCTGACGTTGCAGGAGAGCGTGCAGGTAATATGCTGCCGTCAGCCTGCAACGCAGGGACAGTTCAGGCATTCCTGGCATTGCGGGCTACCTACTGTGGCCGCCGATCCCGCACCGAGCTTCCCAAAATTGCCAGCCACAGGTCACCATTGCTACACAAAAATATGCGAATCCAAAGGCCGGCATCATGCGCTACTTTGTGCGCGTCTTCTCGGACGCTCGCACCGCCCCGATCGATGCCAGCCTGGCCAGCAAGGAGCACATAAACACACCACGTCACTAGCCGGGTCAGGTGAAGACGTAGTGGGAAGCCGGCGGGCGTCATTTCATGGTGCACAGTACGGAAACCGTCGCCTTGCGAGCACGGATCATACCTGGGGACGGCCATGTCTGTTGCAGCAAGGCTCACTAGCCCACAGCCGTGACCCGCGGCGTCCCTGGACTAAACACCCACATGTTGAACAGCCCTACTGTATCCCATGCTCTTACGACTCTCCCAAACGTCGTCGGCAGAGAGGCTCCAGCGTCACGCGCGGCTGAATTCACCCCCACGCCCAAGCCGGCGAGGGCCCGCTGAATCATGCTCCCAGCTGGCTGGGTGGATGGATTCGTAAACCGCGCTTAGATGGTCTATCCGTCTCTAGCTCGACCAGCAACCAGGCATCCCGCGCACAGTCTCCGGCCAGGCAAGAGTAGTCTATCCCCATTGCCCCAGACAGTCGGGTTCAGTTTCATTACCGTTCCGGGGTCTGGCCAGAGCTTGGCCTAAACAGATCACCGATCACGGCTTGAGCCCTGGAATCATGACGGGGCGCGCAGCTGCTGGGGGGTCCTGGGCCAGCGCCCCAGGCAGTACCGGCCCAACCTGCGTTGCTCAACAGCACAACGTGATGGTCTGGATGTTTGACACGCCAATGGTCAGCTGCGGCCGTGAATCCAGGCCTTGGGGCATCTCCGTGCTGCACAAAAATATGACAGCTCACGAGGCGTGTTGCCCAATTCGATCGAGTCCCCGAGACGTACCAGAACATGCTGATCCTATAGCCCAGCGGGCAGGCAAGGCGGCCAAGCCACAGGGCCAACAAATCTCTGGCTAGTGACCGCGCGGGCAGGGTCTTTCTGGGTCGAGACAAGCCAGACCCTGCTTCAGGATGACAAGTTGGTAGCCCTGCAGACGACGCTCGCAGCGACAGCCGAACCTTCTAATTAATTTTTTTTTCTTGGGGCACAGCAGTTGTTCCAGCGAGTAACACAGACGCTGCTAGAGAAAGGGAAACACTCAAGATCAAGCTGAGGGAACCAGCATGCAAGGAGGTCGTCGCGTACAATGCTGTGTTGTGAGCGGCATCAAGACACGTCCAGGCATGAAGGCCTGGAATGGTGCAAATCCCCGCTGAACCCTGACTATGCCTACCGACGAATGGGTGCCCAGTTGTGGCCTGCGAAGCATCGATCTTGCAGATGCTCGACAAACTGTATCGTTGAGATCTAACAATGCTCAACCACGACCTCTCGAGCGAACCACATATCTCGAAAATGACATGCGCAAAGCCTAGCCACATCGTCACGTCGTAACTTTGTGCACGCGCCTGCCACCACCCATGCGTACAGATTGTGGGCGCAGTTGTCGTCGCTGCAAGCTAGTGAGGAATTTGATGTGCCTCAAGTGCTGCTCTGCATCACCACCACCTTGCCCCCCAACTATTTCCAAAAACAGTCTCGGTGGGAGTGTTGCAGATCGGACGGGCTACTGTTGGAAGGGGGGCCATTCAAGGGGTACCCCCTGTCCCGTCGTGCGAGAACCTCCACGCCCCGAGGACAAGCTGAAATCAATTGTCACCGGATTGCATTACCATCTGCGCCCTGCCCTGGGCGATCAGAAAAAGCAAGCAAGGAATAAGAGCTGGATCGATGGGAATTGACTGCGATATTTCGACTTGGCCCTCTCGGAATCGAGGACGAAGAAGCTCTGATCGCGAAGTGCCCCAATTTCAGCCGAGGATTCCACAGAGAGACAGGGGCAGGCATGGCAAAGGCGCATGCCCAAATTGTGGGGTGCTTACGCTGGACGGGGTGGAGGGTGCGCCATGGTCCATGGGGATGGATCAGCATCTGGGCAGGCAGGTCTGGACAAGCCAGGACAAGCCAGGACAAGCCTCAAAATGCATAGTTGGGCAGGGGTGTGTCGAGCAGCAAGAGCTGCACCGAAGTTAAAAAGCAAGCCCAGGATAGACGGCTACTGCGTGCAGCTCTCGTCTCCCAACCACCCACCCTCCCCCCACCCACTCGCAATGGGCAGTGGTGCCTCGTCTCTCGGGACGGTGATTAAAGTACAACTCGGGTCGGAAGCGAGTGGGCCCTGAGGAGTCGCAATGAGAGCTACTCCAGACGGGGTGGATGGGCTCAGCGCAGCATCCGCATTCTCTGGACCTGTTTGCGCAATATTGTACCCTCGAGCTGCAGTTCTCGCTGGCATCGGGGGGCCGTATGATGACCCCGTCGGCAGTCGGCAGTATACCTTCTCCAGCTCCCACCTGGTGATTGTCCTCGAGCTGTCCGTCCAGACTACTGCATGCTGGGATACCATAGCGCCGACACGGTAGTAGGTATTGTAGCAGTGCAGACCATGTATGTATGTACCTTTCCTGCCTGCCTCCCCAGAGCAAAGGCATGGCTTCCTGGGGCGGGACAGAATTCAGTGGGACCAACCGTGGGCTCTCATAAAACCCCCACACGTCCCCCGTCCCAGGTACTCGCTCTTCAATTCATCCCACTTCTAAGTTCCCAGCAAAGGACGACAAAACCCACAGAAGGGGTCCTGACATCTTGGACTTCCGTGCGAGCCTAGATCAGCGAACAAGGCCGGGAAACCGTGGGCAGTCTCACCAAGCAAGCTCCCACAAAATCCGGGGTAGTGGCCAGAGCCGGCCCGTGTCCAGTCCTTTGGTTCTTTTTTTTCCTTCTTTGGTTTTTCTTGTCAAACGGCAGCCTCAATCTCGACGCCGCCCTTGAACGACCATCCACTGCGGCAATCAAACGGCGAGCCCTCGTGCGACGGGCCATTCTCGACACATAGAGGTTGCACTCCTGGAGTCTTAGACCTAGTTCTCCTGCAAACCCCACGCCCGCTGCAGGGCCGCCATTGTCTCTTGTGGCCCACCAAGGCTTCGGGGCCTCTATTTTTCTAGAAATCCACATCCCCCCCGCAAGCCCCTTCCAGGTCAGTCAGATGTGCGTGTGTCGATGTGCCTGCCTGTGGTTTCTGACCTATCGTCTATCCCTTGGCCCCCATCCCCCCATCCCCCATCCCTCTCTGCCCCTCAGCCCCTCCGCATGTGAGCTCTCGTCGATGCCGCTGCACGCTGCCCTCCACCCCGCGGATCTCCAGCCCGCCGGGCTGGATCTCCTCTGTCATGCCCCTTCCCGCCACAGGGCCCTTCTTGACTCGGATACATGATTACTGTTGAATTGCTTCCTAATCCACTTTCATTTTGGGGCTCGTTTTCCTCCTTGTCGACTATCACAGGATACGTCTTTGGGGAAGATATCACCTCGCTGCACCACCACGTCGTCGATGGTTTCCGGGCCAAATCTGGCCCTTCCTCGACCTTCTTGTTTCATACCCTCCTGCGTCTGTCCAAGTTGTCGGCGCAAAAGTATTGGGTGTGATGGTCTGCCCCTGCCCTCGCTACCTCGCTACCTCGCTGCCTCGCTTTAGTCCCGCCACTGCCCCCGTCTTTCCGGCCACACTTCTCCGTCCTAACCTTCTCATCTCTCTTTTCTCACATGCACAACCCAGCTTACCTGTCCTACTGCCCTCAGGCGACGACATACCTCTCGGTGCACCGAGCAGTCCCAGCTGATTTCTTACAGAGCTATCAAGCTGTTGCTTGCCTGTTTGACTGCGGACATCATTCAGTCAACCTTATTCCGGCTCACCAAGGGCTTGCAGCGAACTTTAATACTTGGGGGCGTCACCCATGTTGTCGCTGAAGCACCCTCGATCATGACATTTTGAACACCAATACTACTGCTCGGGCGTTTTTTATTAGCAGCGGGATTTAGCTCAATCTCACGCATTGGCGTTGAACAGTGAGCGAACCACGACTCGGACTGAGAGTACCCTAGTGGAAACAGAAGCATTTGAGACGCGCGAACATACCAGCTTCTGAATCCTGAGCTGGTGCTGAGCTGCAGTGCGACCGGGGTCTAGTCGACGATATCCGATTTGCCCGCAGCCAGCCGGTCCTCCGCAAAAAGGAGTATCTGGTCACCTGCCGACGCCGTACCAGCCCCTCTCGTGCTGTGTGACGACCGGCACAGTTTCCATCGGCAGGTGTCAGCCACATGATACCAGCATTCGAATGGTTCTCTGACTGAGAAAGAAAGCCATCCGAGGAGCAGCTACCGCAGCAAAATCCCACCAGACGCGAGTCAATTGGCCAATAACAACCCGAAGCCATGACCTCGGTACTGGCCTCACATCCTGGCGACATCCAACTGGCTATGTCTCCAACCCAGGAGCCTACCCCGCCAGAGAACAATAGGATGGACGACGTTGGTCGTTCCCGGTCGCTTAGCCAGGGTGACCTGAAGGCCGAGGCCCATGACCATGATATAGACGACGACCACGCTGATGACGGTGGGGACTCATCGGACGGAGAAGATGGGCCCGCCCGGAAACGACGGCGAAGCCGCAAGGGGCTTGACAAGAAGTTCGAATGCCCTCACGACGGCTGCGGAAAGAGTTACTCGAGAGCTGAGCATTTGTGAGCAACTATCGTGCTTCGCACCCGCGCATGTGCGCAGCCTACTGACATCTGCCGCAGATATCGACACCAACTGAATCACAACCCAAAGCAAATCTACAAGTGTGATTTTCCCGACTGCACTCGGCAGTTCGTCCGGTTGGACTTGTGCAACAGGCACAGAGACAGACACACGGCAAAAGGCTCAGCGCTCAATCGAAGAGACTCAATGATTGGACAAGTCTCACCTGCGGCTGACGGCCGCCATCCGTTTCCTCCTGGCTCACTCTCGCCCGAGGCCAACAGACCTGGAAGTGGCTATATGGGGCCTCACTCGCATCCGCATTTTCAGGATCCTGCAGCGAGCCCATATACTTCAGTGACAAACACGCCACCCGTGTTTCCACATCCAAACGGACAGCATCATAATACCGCTAACTACATGCGATCAAGCCCTGCATACGGCCCCCTTCCGGGCCAACAGCCACAACACCAATCCCCGAACGGCCCACAGAGACCTTCCGTGCAGACGAATGTCGGCCCCTATGGAGTCATGTCCCCAGCGTCTCAGCAGGGGTTCCAAAGTCACCCCGGCGACACTCCTCAATCTGCAACACCGTACTCTGGGCATGCAAATTTCCCTCCATTCAGCCTGCCGCCATCCAATTTCGCATCCACAGTATCATCAGCCGTGCCGCGTGACAGTGGACAACCCTACACACCACAACAAGGTGGGAATGAGTACTCCCAGGGGCAGCCTCAGCCTGCTGGCGAGATGGTACTTCTGGAGAATATGAGCAGCCAGACGACCATCCCTGTCTTTGGCAGCGACAGTGTTCTTAATAAATCCCCTTACGTTGGAATGCCCGAAGATTTCATGAACTACCTATTTAACACCCAGGGGCCTGATGGTAACCCCATGAATCACATGGTACCGCAGTATAACAAGTAAGTCTCCAACTCCACATGTTTCTCACGTCCGCCATGAGTCGTTTGGCTTTCTAAGCTGACTCTGAGAAGTTATGGCGATCCTGCCCAGTACAGCGTCCCTTACTACGGGACAGAGCCCAACCAGATGGGCTACTTCCCAAATACTGGACCACAGCAAGTTATGGCGGTTAACAACTTACTGGATCAAAACCTCCCTGAGACAGTGCTTTCTGAAGAGAAGGCCAACGAGATCTTCGAGTTCATCAAAGAGCGATTCCATGAGAACGGACGCGCCCCAGTCGAGCACAAGAGAGAAAGCTTTATCGAAGGTGAACGGACCGATGAGCATATGCTTAGCCGCAAGATGATGCAAGCCTACATTGGCTCGTACTGGCTGCATTTCAGCGACCAAATACCTATACTTCACAAGCCTACGTTTTCCCCTGACCGCACCCCTACCTTGCTGCTCATCTCGATGATGACAATTGGCGCTGCGAACCTTGATAAGGCTCATGGTCAGAAAGTCACGGATCTCGGTGCTGAATTGTCAAATTTCCTGGCCTGGCATCTCAGGTGGGAGACCTTCATGGATACAAACTTCAGGCCACCAGCGAAGTTGTGGGTATTCCAGACGCTCATTCTCTTGGAGCTGTATGAGAAGATGTACTCGACCAGAGAACTGCACGAGCGAGCGCACATTCACCATGCAACAACTATTACTCTGATGCGACGCGGCCGATCATTGATTGGAAAGTCCGCTCTAGACTCCCCACCCAACCCGAGAGACGACAAGATGGGCTCTCGGCACTCATCCACTTCTGGAGTTGCCCATACCCCAGATGAATGGTGGAATCACTGGATCACCAATGAGGCCACCCGTCGCGCTGCTTTCGCGGCGTTTGTCATTGACTCGATCCATGCGACAATGTTCGGACATTCGACAGTGATGGTGGCTCACGAGATGCGTTTGCCTCTTCCATGCGATGAAAAGCTCTGGAGAGCCCAGAGCGGAGCTGAAGTTGGCCGAATCGAGGCAAACTTTTACTCCAACGGCATCAAGCCCGTGCCATTCCTCGAGGGCTTGAAGCGAACGCTCAGCTCACAGGAGGTGCAGACCAACTCTTTCGGAAGAATGATTCTTATGGCTGGACTGCTGAACGTCAGCTGGCATATGAACCAGCGAGATCTTCAAGTGAACTCGTTGGGTGGAGGTGTCTCGTCTGCCTTGGGCGGGCGTGACAAATGGCGCGGCACGCTCACGCGAGCTTTTGATTCCTGGAAAGGGGACTTCGACAAATCACTAAAGCGAGGTGACAATCCGTCAGACCCATACAGCAGCTTCGAGCCAGCCGATCGCAACGACGCCAACGCCGTGTTCGAGAGTCGCGTTGTCCTCCACAACCTCGCGCACCTGGCCATGCATGTTGACATCGTCGACTGCCAGATATTCGCCCGCGCCAAGCGCCTTCTCGGCAGAGCCATTGGAGCACAGGACCTCAGCAGCGCTCAGCGGCGCATGAAGGACATCTGGGCGCCTTCGGTTCGGGCAAGGGATGCCACATGGTACGCCCTGAAGTTCCTGAGCTCGGTCCTCCTGGAGCAGAGCGGGAACCAGCGGCCCAACGGCTACAACAGCCATCCGCATTCGTACTCGGACACGGACCTGCCCTACTGCGCACGTGAGGACGTGCTGCTGAACCGGCCGTGGGTGCTGTACTTCGCGGCGCTCGTGGTCTGGAGCTACGGGCACGCGCTGGAGGGCCCGTGCCCGGACGCCGTCGTCCCGAGCTCCAAGGCGGAGCGCGTCCGCGAGATGAGGGAGTACCTGATGGCGTACGGCGGCACGAGCTACCCGGAGGACCTGAGGACGATGAAGGGGCTGAACAAGAACAGCTCGCTGATGCTGGTGCTGAAGGACACCTTCCTCACGACGAGATGGGAGCTGCTGCACGAGGGCGCGACGCTGCTCAACAACTGTGTAAACCTTAATGCGGGGACCATGGTTTGACGAATTTGACGACTGTGATGAGAAGCGCAGCCGCCGAGGGGCGACTGCGGAAAAAATTGGAGCCTAGGGAGAAGAAGAAGAAATTATCTCCTGGTGATTGGAGAGCGGGTGTGTGCATTATCAGGAAACGGGGACACGGTTGAAATTGGAGGTTTTGTACACTTATATACCCCGGTGCGTTGATGCTTAGGCTGTTATTGTCTCTTGCTTTGATTTGACCCTTATATGTTGAAAAAAGAATCTCTATGGTTGGGCGAATCCCAACCCATGTACCTGACAGAATCGCCTTCTCGACGTGGTGGTATCTCCTGTGTTGTACACCAAATATTCGTATATCCGTCCCACATCTCAGCTTAGTCCCGTGAACCAACATCCAGAACGTAATCGCCCAGACCAGGTCGGCAAGAAAAGTTATTACGGTTGCACGAGGCACCTACCTACCCGCTGGCCAAGGGCCGCGTTTGGCACCCTGCCTTTCTTCCATTAGTACTTCGGGCCCGGCCCGACCTTATTTATCATCTAGGCCATGCGGCTTCATCCCACCGAGAACGAATACATCACCATCGCTATCTTCGCTGTAAGAGTCATTTTGTAGACCCTCAGCCGCGCTGGGACGTCCCTCCTCGCCCCCGTCGTCTTCTTCCTCATCCTCTTCAATCTCGTACTCCTCGTCATCAGAGTTTATCTGGAGCATTGAGGCAATAGTCAGCCAGGTGCGGTAGCACCAATGTCAAGCTGCAATTCTCCGCGCGGGTTACTTGGATTACCTGGAACACGCTCAAGGGGCCGACCTCTTCGTCGTCTTCGTCGTCGTCCTCCGTGGCCATGAGCTCGACGTCTTCTTCTAGCCCGTCGATGATGGCGCGGTAGTCATTCTCGGTGATACCTGTCTGACAAGTCAGCGGGTTGGGTTCTAGGGTAAGCGACATGAAAAGACAAAACATACGATCGTCACGGCTACCCGGGTGGCGGTCGCTGATTTTCCAAAATGCAGTGGGACCGACGGGGCCTGAGGGGTCGTAGTCTCTGTAGGGCTGGTTAGCATCTGGCAAGAGATAAATAATGGTCTGCTTGATCAAGCTCGCTCGCTCACTTGTCAAACCAGTTCCCGACCACCTTGGCCGACCTTAGCCCGCCGACCTGGATGCTCTCGCTGCGCCACCTCTCCTGGCCGTTGAAGATGGAGTGGCTTGTCCAGCGCACCTCGCCCTCTCTGGTAAGACGGACGGTACCTGTTAAACCATTGGAAAAGCCAAATTGTCAGCCACTTGTTACTTCATTTCTCGGGTTTCCCACGCAGGAGGGCAAAGGGGCAGAAGGGAGAGGGCGGCCGCGAAAAGAAACCAAGTACCCCTGGCAGAAATCCCCTCACCTGTGAGGCCCGAGTTCGCGTTCTCGTCCAGGCTCGAGTCCAGAGATTTGGAAAGGCCTTCGAAGTGCACCACGGGGAGGGCCTGGCCGTCCTCGGGCCCGGGCGGCTCGATCTTGGTGACGCGGATCTTGACCACGATCAGCCGTGTTGCCTCGACCTCGTCAAGGGCGTGCCGGGGGAGATGGTCTGGGAGATCGTCGTGGGGTGGGAAGTTATAGGCGAAGAAGTCGTTGTAGTCGAGGAAGCAGACGATCTATGGGATTAAGGTTAGTGGTTGCTCGTCATATGCTACGCTGGATCACGGCCCCCGAGGGGGGCAATGTCAAAGCATAAATGTTTACCCGTAGCCAAGTCCCGGTCACATCATAGGGATCCTGCAGGTCCAGGTCCGTGACATCCCTATTCCTCGGCTCAGGCACGTAGCTGTTCGGCCAGCAGCCGCCAAAAGGCCTGCCCCAGAACTGGCTGAACACAGGCAGGCGGTCCAGACCTTTGGTCTTCATGTTATGCCAGAGAACAATCATGATGGCCTCAACCTTCTCCCAGTCAACCTTGTCCCCCGGCCGGTCCCGCGCGCCGTCCTCGTTGGCCTCGCTGCCGTCGAGGCCCTCGTCCATGAAGGGGCCCCAGCGCGTGCGGGCCGTGTACTCGCGGATGTCATAGACCTTGCTGATGGCGAAAGGGTGGGTCCTGCTGGACCGCAGGCGGCCGTAGTTGAGCACGGGGGCGCCGTACAGGCAGTGCAGCTTCGCGGACATCTGGCGCTCCTCGGTGGGCGGCTGCTTGGGCGACCGGAACTTCTTGATGGGGGCGCGCGCCCGCTGGAAGAGGAAGGACCTGCACAGGAAGGCATGGACGGCCGATTCCTCGGAGAAGCACTCGCGCAGGATGCTCGCGTTCTTGCTCGCCCCGTAGGTGATGCTCGGCCTTGGGCGCGTGGGCTGCGATGTGACATGCTGAAGGAGGCGGGTGACGGTGTTGTAGACAAAAGAGAGGTCGTCGTTCTGTCCCTCGTCTATGACATCTCGCCAGGATGTGTCCGCCGAGAACAGCGGATGAGTGCCCCCCCTCTCGGATTTCTTGCTGGCACATATGCGTTTCAGCCTGACCAGATCTTGGATTTCTTGGATCCAGTTGAGTTGTGCATCTGGTTGTGGTGGTGCATCCTAGATATTGCGGCCGAATCAGCCAGTATCCTTTCCCCGGGTTTGTGAGGCACACGAGTAAGGCAAATATGTGCCATGGGGACTTACGAGATGGCGCAGATACACGGCCCGGAACAGGGCGTTGTTATCCTTGACGGCATGATACAGATACCGACAGGTCGAGTTGACCCTTGCCAGGTCCTCGGGGTCCACGAAGCTCAGGACATGGCTCACGATCTCTAGTGGTAATTGTGTGAGGAGAACCATGGTGTGAGCGACAACTGATGAAACACACACAGCCCGGCAGTTCCGAACAGAGGCAAGAAACACTTGTTCGCACAGCGAACTGTGAGGCGGAGCGGGATTTTGAAGCGATCAGAGATATTATTTAATAAATTCATCGGCGGCTCACTCGCTTGGGGATGAAGTCAGTCTGGGCCCGTGGGCAGATGACGGCAAGACGTTGCCAGTCGTCGGGGTACCAGGCAGACCTGTCTCGGAGCTGAGCTTGGTTTCCGGGGACCGGAGTATAGGCAGGTATCCTGGGCTTTGTAGCTCTTGGCCCCAAGCTCAGAGCTTGAGATGTGCGCATAATAAGATCCGAGCCCGCGAAGTGGACGAGGAAATAAGCATAAGTCCGATGTGCCCGTTGCAGCTGCTCTGCTATGCCCCGAAGGTGCGGGGTGGGGCCTCCCTCGGGCCAGTGTAATAGCATGGGAGCTCTCACGGCGCAAGCACCACGGAACGATTCACCCATTTGCTATGTTGGTTGATCCGGAGTTTACTTTGACCAGTAAGGGGCGAGTGGATGTAGTTCATGATACACATCCTGCCAGTTATTGTGGACACGACTTTCAGGTCACGGCCTCCCCACACCCTTCCAAGAAGAGGTCGAGCAACTCGAACAGGTTGAACGCATCATCTATATCATCCTCACACTCCCAGAAGTAGGCTATATGAGCCACAAGAAGAGCCACTCCAGACATCGTTCCCTTGTGCAAATAGGAGGAATTGGGTTCAGTTGGTGATGGGTATCCTGTCTATGCACGCACATGACCTATATTTGTTACACCTCTGCGTGCATCTACGTACTGTGTAGAGTATATTTCCCTCTAGGTAAACGCCAACTTAGAAGAACCGAGTCGTACACAATTCTCGACCCCGGCTCAAATCTTGCTGCCGGCCTCAGGGTCGGTATTAACTTTTCCATGCTCACACACGGTGAGCAGAGTCCCGTCACTGGCCCTCCTCATCGTGCCTCGGATTGTGGTCAGCTTCCTCCCGATGCTTAGGATCTCTGCTTCCACTAAGACCTCCTCGCCGAGTGGTATTGGTTTGAGGTAGGTCACATTCAACGTCCTGCTCACGCCCAGCCAGAACCAAAACCCAGGCTTGTTGATCAAAGCCAGCGGCATCGATGTTACCCAGTCAAAGAGGCTTGCAACAAACCCCCCATGGGCATTGCCCATCCTGTTGCAATTATTCTGCTGGACGGTATACTGTGTCACACCAGGTCAGTTCATATACGTGTATCAGAAATAATCGTCTCTGCACGGTCCGAGGGAGGGGGGACATGGCGCCACGAAGAACAGCTCGTCCTCACCTTGAATACGACCTTGGGGTGGTTTGGGTCATCGATAGACCACGAGTCAAGTTTCAGAAATGGTGAACAGGTCGACATCCATTCCTGGGGTGCAAGCGAGGGTCAGCATGGAGTGGAATGCGCAGACGCGAGGGCATCATGTCGGTGTACCTGCAGCTCCGGGTCCTCGTCCTGCACATGGGTGTATTCAAGCCATAGCTTCAGCCTGTCTGCACCTTGCACCTCATACAATCCCTTCCTTATAGACTTCAGGCGTGCGCCATGATTTTCACGAGGGTTCGACATGGCCCCGGGCGGTAAAGGGGAATAGACCACAGCCTGCAGGCCCTGGGGAGGAAGACAGCTCGAGGCGCTATGGGCTCAATTTTTATATGATCGAAAGACTGGATCGAAGTGAGAGCCCAAAAAGCATTTGCTTTGGGTGACGGATAGTTTGTAACAGATATGGTCCTGTTTTGGATGTAAGACGGCTGCAGATGCGATGTCAGCGGCTCTTGGATTGGCGACATGGCATTCAATGTACCTCGGCATCGGCCACATCGGTCAGGGATTCGCTGCCACCACCCCCGAGGTTCGCCCTTGACGGGCACACATCGCAACCGTTCATCCCAGACCTTTAACCCCCATTCTTTCCAAACACCGCCTTCTATGGCTGGCTGGTGATAACACACGTACCTGTAACAAGATGGAGTTCATAACAGCCCTGCGGGGCATGACATTCGACGACCAGAAGCCCTCCCTGTTCGAGCTCCTCTCAGAGCAGCAACTCGCAGACCTTCTGCCGCCCACGCTGCGCTACCTCCTCGTCCACGCCACCCAGCGCTCCCCGCGCTACCTGCTGCCGGTGCTCAACTCGTTCGACGAGATCTACGCGCTGCTGATGCTCGTGGTCGAGCGCCACTACCTGACCACCCGCGGCGGCTCCTTCACCGAGCACTTCTACGGGCTCAAGCGGGAGAAGGCCCTGGCCGCCGAGATCCCCCGCGCCTCCGCCCGCGCCCCGGCCGTCGTCAGGGACACCCTGAGGCTCGGCCGGGCTGACGTCTGGCGGAACCTCGCCGTCATGGTCGGCGTCCCCTACCTCAAGAGGAAGCTCGACGAGGGCTTCGAGGTCAACGCCCCGCGCGCCCTGCTCGGCACCGCCTACACCACCCTGCCGCCCAACGCGACCTGGAAGGACAAGGTTCTTCACTACTACAGGTGGTTCCTGCGGAATGTCTACCCGAGCGTCAATGCCGCCTATTATTTTGCTCTTCTGGCCTTCAATCTGGCCTATCTCTTCGACAATACAAAGTACCACAACCCCTTCCTGTGGCTGATCGGCACGAGGATGCGCCGGATGACCGGCGCCGACTACGCCGCCATCGAGGCCCTGAACGACAAGGCCGCAGACAAGGGCGCAGCCCCGGGGCCGTCCTCGTTCTTCTCGCCGCGGAACATGGGCTCCAAGGTTCTCTCCAGCCTGGCGGTCCTCCTGCCCACAAGCATCTTCGCCCTCAAGTTCCTCGAGTGGTGGTACGCCTCCGACTTTGCTAAGCAGCTGTCGCGCAGGGCTGCCGAGAGCCTGGACCTGCCCCCGCCCACCGTGTCCGGGGCGGCACCCACCACTCCGGCCGGCAAGCCCGCGCCCGCAAAGGAGGGCGCTGAAGCAGGCGACGATGAGGATGAGGAGGACGAGAAGACCCTCGCGGAGCACGCGCCCATCGCCAAGCCGTCGCTACTGCCCATATACACCGTCCGCCCACCCAAGAACTCGGAGTTGTGTCCGATCTGCAGGGACGATATCACGACGCCCACGGCGTGCCAGACAGGCGTGGTGTACTGCTATACGTGCGTGCATAGGTGGGTCAGCGGGGTCCACCCGATGCAGGAGGCCTTCATGGCCGACAAGAAGGGCAAGTGGGAGAGCGGCGAGTCGAGATGTGCTGTTACTGGGAGGAGGGTACTTGGGGGGACCGAGGGGCTGAGGCGGATCATGGTCTAGTCTGGGGGAAGGAGGCGGATGGACGCCTTTGTTCTCGAAATGTCCTTCTTATCTACTTGTTGTCGCATAGCGTCTGGCGTTTTGCTTTTAAGATAACTCAGGGAACTGGCTCTCATACGCAATTACGATATCAAATCACTCACTCGGACTCGCGAGTCACATAAAAAGGATAGCCGTTGCATTTATCTCGAATAGTGTGGCGAGGACCTCAATATGATCCCGGCCAATCGCCACACCGGCACGACTCTCCAGCACTCACCGAGGGGGCCCAAAACAGAACACAATGGCGGCGCCAACCTCAGCCATGGGCCAAGCACCACGCCCGTTGGAAAATATCGAACCGACCCGCCCGCTCGCAAGGCTGAGGAATGGAACTCAACGGCGGGCCAAGCTCAGTGACAGTGGCGGCACTACCCCAAAAGGACGGGCATTGGCCCCATTCCAGGTATTTGTTGTCTCTTCGAGATTGAGATTCCCAAAGAAAAAGAGCATGGTTTAAAATAACAACGGGCGCGCCTCTCCCGCGATCGGCTGCGCCCGCGCGTGTTCCTGGCGCGAGGAATGCGTGATGTCTCGGCGCCTGCGCATTTCACATTCTCTGGTACTTGGGCGTTTAGTCTATACGATCTACTGTTCACGACGAACAACACATATTTAAACGCATGCTTCCTGAAATCCACCGTTTATTCTCGATACCTCTGCTGTTCCCACCTCTTGCTCCGGATGCTCCAGTAGGGCATGTAGTTCTCACTCTAGTCACTCTTTGATTTTCTTCCTCACGCTCGTTTATTTTTCCCACATCGTGACCTCGTGTCACGAGGTCGACACCCGCAATGGCGTACGGCCTTCAAGTGTCCTACGCCGGACAGGCTCTAATAGATGGCTTCAACTTCATGTCCATCCCGGACCCGAACGATGGCTTCGTGGCGTAAGTATCCCAGCCCGAGGCGGTCATATATACGCACTTCCGTTTTGTGACGACTGGAAAGTTACTGACGCAACCATTAATCGAACTCCAGCTACCAGAACCTCCCCAGCGCCCTGGCCTATGGCTACGTCTCCATCAACCCAAACACGAGCTCCGTCAAGCTCAGTGTCGACAGCACCAACGCGTACGACCCGGACGGCTCCCTGGGCGGCCGCCCCAGCATCCGGATCGAGAGCAAGCAGGTGGTGAATGCAGGAAGCATTGTCATCGGGGACTTTGCCCACATGCCGGGTTCGCAGTGCGGGACGTGGCCAGCGTGTAAGTCTCCCCCCCTTCCTCCCAAAGACCCGGAAGGGCATGTGTATATTGTCGGCTGGTGGTTGACATATGGCGCCTGAACTTTTGCAGTCTGGATGTATGGCCCGGACTGGCCCTCAGGGGGGGAAATTGATATAATCGAGGGCGCCAACCAGGTATACCGCAACCTGATATCCGCCCACACGTGAGCAGCTTCCCATATTTCTCCCCTCTTCCGCCAGTTGGCCCCCCGACACTGTGACGAACGAAGAGTTGCTGACCACGCGGTGGTCGTTGCAGCGGCGAGGCCTGCACACTGCCCCAATCAGGGCTCTACACCGGGACACAACAGTTCCAAAACTGCACATACGACGTAAGTAGTGGCTCCTCGACCGTTCCGTCACTGTTGCCGTTGCTAGAGCGGAATCTGAAGTGAAGGGCATTACAGGAGGACATCGGGCTCGTCGAGGGCTGCAACTATATTCCGCCGACAACTGACAGCTCCACGTACGGTGACAACTTCAATGCCGTTGGGGGTGGTGGTGAGTGGCTTCCGGGCATAGTATATGGCCATGCAGTTCCTGCCATCTGACTTTCGTCTGCCGCAGTATACGCCACGGAATGGACCACCCAGTCCATCAAGATCTGGCACTGGCCCAGGAACAAGATCCCCCAGGACATCGTGAACAAGAAGCCCGACCCGACCACCTGGGGCGCGCCGCAGGCTCTGTTTGGCGACAGCGGCGACCCGGACTCGTGTGACATCGGCATCAGCTTCTATAACATGAGCATTGTGCTGGATATCGTGAGTCGAAGCCCTTGACTTGCCCTTCTCTCTCACAACCTCCTGCAAGACCAAAACAGCCTTAGAGTGAGGCATCCGCTGACCTTGACCGAACCAGGACTTCTGCGGCTCATACGCCGCTGGCAAACAGTGGGGAAGCAGCTCGTGCTACTACTACTCTTCGTCCTGCGAGATTTGGGTTGGCAACACTCCCTCGGCATTCACGAACTCGTTCTGGGAGGTGAACTACATCGACGTGTATAGCCAAGGCTTGGTTTTACCATCCACCACGCCTGGTCTCCCAGCGACGAGCGGCAGCCCAGGTCTGCCAACTTCTGCAGTGGTGCCCACAACGATCGCGACGCCGCCCGCTTCCGGTGCCAGCTCTGGCTCTGGTCCGGTGGATACTGTGGTGCCGCCGCCGGGGTCCTCGGGATCAGGCGGTGGTTCCGAGGGTGGCTCAGCGCCTACGCTGGTACCAACAGGACCAGGTGGCTCCGTTGCTCCCTCTGGAAACACCTTGCCTTCCAATGTCCCATCCGGCGGTCCATCCGGCATCCCATCCGGCGGTCCATCCGGCGGTCCATCCGGCGGTCCATCTGGCGGCGTCCTCCCGACCACTCCTGTGTCATCCTCGCCCTCGCCGACAAACAGCTTGGTCCCTGAGGGAGACCCAGCTACCATCGGCAGTTTCGCCCTGCTGGGTTGCTTCGCTTCGACCAATAGGTTCAGCACATTCACCTTGTCCGGCGACGATGGCTCCATGACGCCCGAGGTCTGCGTGGCATTGTGCCCGAACAGAGTATATGCGGGAGTGCACGAGAGAACGTGCTACTGTGCCGACGCCCTCGATGCTGGCACGTCCGCGGTCCCAGACCGCAGCCTCTGCAACATACCCTGCCCTGGAAACCCGGCCGAGATCTGCGGTGGCAACAACCCCTTCGCGGTTGGGAAACGTGACGCACCGAACAGCTTCCTTCTTACTGTCTATGTCAACCTCGCGGGCCCACCCGCTGTGAACCCGCCGCCAGCGCCGGGTCTGGGCGGCGTCCCGGGCCTCACGCAGACCATCACCACCACGATCACGTATACAGCGGTCTGTCCTACGAACCCGGCCCTGCTGGTCACGCAGGAGTACTGCACCACGCTCAAGGACTGCCGTCGGTGCGCTAAACCGAGTGTCCCCATGACCACGGTGACCCAGACCTGCAAGAAGTGCGGCAAAAAGGGGGAGTCTTCTGTCACGCTGACTGTACCGTGTGGGGTCGCATCTGGATGGGCGAATGGAGGCGATAATGGTTGGCAGAAGCCGGCTGGTCCAAAACCAGGTGACGTTGGTCCCCCAAAACCGGGTGGCTTTGGTCCTCCAACACCAGGAGGGGGTCCTGGCCAACCGCCTGTGCCCAAGCCTCCAGTTCCCGGTGGCCCGCCTGTCGGACCTGTCGCCCCAGTCGCCCCAGTCGCTCCTATTGCTCCTCCAGTGGTTCCTGGTGCTCCGAAGGCTCCTGCTGCCCCAGGCGCTCCAGGTGGAGGACAGGCACCAGGTCCGCAACCCGGTGCGAAGGCCGGCAACGCGACAATGCCTGCGCCCACGCAAGGTGTCGTTCCGACAGGACCGGGCGGTTTCAAGCCTGTGCAGGCGGGTGCGGAGAGAAGCGGCAGGACGAGTGCTGGCGTGTTGTTCGGTGTGGTTCTCATTGGTTTATTGTTCTGATGAAGTCGGGTATGCCTCCACCGGCTTGTCTATCTGATCATGTTTTTCTGGACTCACTTGCTCCCGGTTGTTCCATTTAGTGATGATAATATTCTGGCCGGGCTGAGATTCGTATCATAGCTCAACGACCTGTGCCGGGCTCTTACATAGTTTGCCCGTGTTTCCTTGCATACAGCCAGCGTTGACCATGAGGCTCGCGTTGTTGGAGCCCGGGCCGAGCATGAGGTACTTAAACGCGACGGCGTTGGCACCGTAATAAACGACCTTGAGAGCATCGAACCAGCTACTGTTGGGGATCATGTCAAGAATTGCTCCGCGCGGAGGGCCTGACATGAGCCTCTCGTAGGCGCTCTGACACTCGTCAAAGTAGAGACTCTCCTGACCACGGCCGCAGTGAATGTGGCCGAAGACATGTAGTCTTGGCTTGACCCTCCACAACTCCTCGAGCAGTCCCGGACAACCTAGGCCCAAGTCCCGATGAGAGCGTGGCGGAGTATGTGTGACCAAGATATCTGTCTCGATGGGTATCCTACCTCTCCATGGGCTTCTGTCGGCGGGGTACTGAAAGGCAAAGTCGCTATTTCCGCACGTAGGAATATCGGCAGCACCATACACGTTCAGTTTCCTCCCGGCGTGGAAGTCGAGGGTCACGGAGCCGTCCTGTAGGTAATGCAGGCCTCTGAAGTCGACCCTCTTTCCCTCCCGCTTGTCCTGGACCAGCCTTGTCCTGACATCGCACCAGCTGTCATGGTTGCCTGCAATGACAATCTTGTGTCGGTGGGGCAGAGAGGCCAGCCAGTCGACCTGCTTTTGGATGTCGTCGGCGGAGCCAGAGTTGGTCAGGTCTCCGGCGTGGAGCAAGAGATCGCCGTCCGGGACATTGCGGACGATCTGGTCATGGGTGTCAGATAGACAGACAACCCTGATGGGTGGTTTATCGATGGGGGGCCTGAAAGGCTTGCCGCGCAGGAGGAGGATGAGATGGTAGATGCAGGTGACGATAAACTGTAATGGGGAGGAGAGTATGTGGTCCAGGAGGGTGGGTTTCTCCCATTTGCTAGACCGGCGGAGCTTAAGCTGCTGGAGAAGTCCCATCGTACGGGATGGTGGGCGGCTGTGGTTGTGATTTGGGTTTCCGTTCGGAGCAGAGCTCGGGGAGAGTGAACTGGGCAGACCTTGTTCAGCCAACCCAGCCTCCAACACCGAGTGGGCACGGGTGGGCACCTTGGGACTTGGAGATGACAGGCAAGCTGGCGAGGGGTCTGGGTTGCCTGGGTGCCTGCAGCTTTGGAGTTGAGGGGAGCTACGCAGGATGCAAGGACGCACAGTATTTGACAGAACAATCACCACGGTGTAGCGTGCGTGTGTGCTTCCCAAGTCTGGCAAGTTGTGGAGAAGAAACAGAGACAAGATTGCAGGAATGAGGGCAGAGAGCCGAGAGCAGCGAGCTCCAAGACTGTGCGACGTACGGTATGGGAGGTGCTATACATAGCACAACAGTCGTGAGGGCCCACCCACTGGCAGTGGCAGAAATGCAATTTGGTCTGATGCGAGGGAAATCGGCTGGATTTGCCATGGCATGCCACACCAGACATTGCGCGACTCTTGAAGGGCAGGGCGGCAGCAGGGTCAGACCAAGCGGCCTCTGCCCATTGGAGGGCCGTGCAGAGCCCAAAACCTTAGACCGGCTGGTCAAGGCAGGGCTCCCTCGTCTGCTCGTCCGGCCAAGTCCCCCAAGTCCCCCCAAGTCCTGCTCGCTCGAGTGCATTGCATTGCAGTGCACGGCTCGGGCATGGCGAGCAACGTTCAAGGGTCTGCAGCTTGTCAAATTGTTGTAACTCGTGGGTTGGCAGGCTACCGTATCGCAACGTACCGTTTTCGTTCAACAAAGACAGTCCCCGTTTGATGTTGGAGCCTTGGAAATGCTGTGCCATGGTCGCACCGTAACAGCTATGGACAATGCAGGTTATCGCACTGTGCCGTGCGTTACACTGACGCAACTCCTGCCTCCGAGTCCCGCTCAAAATCCGGGTCCAGAAGGCAGGCAAGGGCACAGTCTGGACAGTGTGGTGTGAGCCTCGTGACTCGGTCCAACGCAGTTGCGTCGTCCCTCGGTGATGCAGTCGGGGTTGGGCAGTGGCCCAGTGGGATGACAGACAACAGGGAAGCAAGGCCTGGTCTGGGCTGCCTGGGCCCCCTGAGTGGCACAGGACAACTGACCTCATCCCGGCAGCCCGCTTTCGCCTACCCAGGAATTCCAACCTGCAACAACTCTGATGCCGCTCCATGCCCGTTTCTCTCTCTCTCCCAGCCATTCCCACACCCGCCTCCCGCCTCCTCCCGCTCGCACCTGGGAAATCACGCACCCCTTCCTTGTTGGTACCATTCACGGCCATTCACATTAATCGTCTGCGCCCAGTCACTCAGTCAGTCAGTCCGTCCGTTGTCGTACTGACTGGCTGCCACTGCCACTGGCCTGGCCTGGCCTGGGAGGAGATCCCCAAAGGTCCCTCACCGGCCGGACTTTGACGGCTTCATTCGGCAGCACCCTTCTATCATTTCTTCATCCATCAGCCGCTCGTTCATTCTTTTCATTTCCCTTGCCCACACCATCAGCCCACCCTGGGGCCTGTCATCAATCTCTTCATCTCATCATCATACCAACACCCTCGCTTCATCATCCCTCACCGTTATATACCCAGCCCGTGAACGCTTCATCCTGCCATCCTTTCCCCTTGCCCTGCGAAATCCCCCCACCAAAACTCCATCCCACACGTATTGCCTTGGTTTTGTCGTCATGCTCGCGCACATACGACATACAGCCTGGGCACCGGCCCCGATGCTTACTTTTCATTCAGTGTACCATATGTTACGCAACACTCTGTCGGGAGAGCAGGCCTGCATCACGAGTCGTCTTCTTCCGGAACAGAACTGATGTCTGTTGCGGTGTTGAGATCGAGTTGGCCCCTTTCTCTTTTTTCCCCTCCTGTTTCTCCCGTTGAAGAAGCCCCTTCGCTTTCACTTCACGTTTTACGACGATGCCGCGCTGGTGACGGATGCGTTGACCCTGCATCAAAGTTTCCCCTTAACAGCTACCCACTGCCTGCGCCGGCAGCCTGCGCTAGTTGGATACGCGACCCGTCCCAAACCACTTTCAGCCAAGCTCCCAACCAAGCACCTCACTACCATGCCCAGCTGTACACAGGCGCCGCGAACGGGGTCTCATTTTCCTTTAGTACCCAGGTAAGTGAGAGAGGGAGGTGGTCCTGCGACTCTGCCCCGAGGCCGCGCAGGGCTTGTCCTGTCAGCGCTGCGCTGCTCTCTGCAAGCCCTTCGCCAGGCCAGCATGGCAGCACGCACCAGAGCACACCCGCCTGGTCCCTCGCTACCTGTCACTAGCAGGCCCAGTGGCACCCGCAGCCGGCCAGTCGCCTCCCATTGGCCGCCCGGCCCAACAATAGCACTGGGCCACTGGCACTGGTACTGGCACTGGCACTGACTGGCCTCTGTGGGCGAGATGGGTGCGCACCTCTCTTGGGGTTTCTGCTCTCTGCTCTCCTGCACGCTCTGCCCACTTGTCTGGCCTGGTCTGGGGTCCGGCAGTCGATTACCCACGCACCGCTGCTTGCTGCTGCACCCGCTCGGCTGCACGCGCAGTCGCTCCCTCACTCTCACCCTCTCTTACTCTCACACTCGGTCGGCCGCTCAGGCCTGTCTTTCTCTTCCTCTACTGTCGCCCCCTCTCTTCACTCTCTTTCTTCCTCCTCCCAACCTACCTTCCTTCCACGTCCTCGACATTCGCACCCTTCCCACGCGAGATCGCCCTCTCTGTCACTCGAGTCCGCATGAATCTGCCGCATTCATGGTCTGTTTCGTCTTCTCTCCCTTACCCGCCTCCTTTGAATCTCCTTGTCCCTCGAGGCGCATCCTCTCCTCGCCCTAGAGTCGACTTCTCGGTTTTGTCTTCGTGATCCCACTGCCCACCCACCCAACCAAACACTTGGACCAACGCTCAATACAAACCCACTCGAAATCGAATCGAATCGAATCCGATCCCAAGCCAGACAAATCCACACCAAACGACGACGACACGCACTGATCCCCTCAGGCTCCTGTCCGTCTCGCTCGCTTCGCGACAACACCACCACCCCTTCGCACCCAGCGTCCTCGGTCCTCGGGCTTCTTCGATCTGCCTCTTGTCAACAGCGCCCTGGTAGTCCTCCCAGTCGCGTTGGCCACCGATCCCATCTGAGTCGCGGAGGCTGACGACTTCTCGACTACGGCTGTTCGAGTCCTCCCTTCGGATGGTCAGCCCCGTGATCCTCGTCTGCCGTGCCCACCGTGTCTTCCCCTGGCTCCTCTCTTGAGTCGCACTCCGTCATGCCATCCAGAACGCGGAGATAAACAGTCCATCCAAACCACTCTGACCCTCACGTTTCCCCCGCGAGGCTCACAGATTATGACAGAAAATCTCCCGCCGTTGTTGACTGTCGTTCCCGACAAGCCTGAGAAGGCGAAGCCGCAAGAGGATGAGGGCATAATCAAATGCATCTGCAACTTTGCCCATGATGATGGAGCCACAGTCTTCTGCGAGAAGTGCAACACATGGCAACACATTGACTGCTACTACCATCCCCTTGGCGAGGCCGAAAAAGTCAAACAGGAGGACTTCGATCACAGTTGTGCCGACTGCAATCCTCGCATCCTCGACAAACACCAGGCCATGGAGCGACAACGGAAACGTCTCGGTCTTCAGCCCGACGAAGACAGTCCCCACGACAAACGGCCAAAGAAGGCACCCGCAAAAGCCCCGAAGAAGAAGATCAAGCCCAGCGATCTCCAGCTGAATGGACACGCTGCCGGTGCCGACGTCTCCAAGCATGGCAGCCCACAAGACCACCCGCCAGCGAAAAAACCCAAAATCTCGCACAAGTCTAGCCAGTCCGTCAGCTCTCACGCGCCGAAGCGAAGTCCTTCTCACAGCGCACAAAGGGCCACCCCCAGCCATCCTATTAGCCCTGCCACCACGCCCCCCGACTCAAACAAAATAACCATCGACTTTGAACTACCCAACTACACGGAGCAGTTCCTCCATCTTTACGACGAGTCCGATCTCCAGATTGTAGACACGAACACCTACGGGAACTTGGACCTACAGACGAGGATATCGGAATGGCTCAAGGAAGGCCACGATTCTTTCCGCAAAGACACTGCATGCGACTTCAAAGATGTGGTGATACAACCAGACCGCCCTCCGCTCGAACATCCTCTGAAGGTGGAAAGCGAACCGCTGAAGGGCACTGTCGTGCACCGGAAATACCTCACGACACCATCTGCTATCGACAAAGACGTTCCCATAATGGAACTCAACGGAATAATAGGCCTGCAAAAGCATTACACCGAACAAAACGGAAGCCAGTGGAGTGACCTCTGTGCACCCCTGCCATTCGTGTTCTTTCCCCCTTCGGTTCCGCTCTTCATCGACACGAGGAAGGAGGGATCAAATGCTCGCTATGTTCGTCGATCTTGCAAACCCAACGCTTCGATCGATACATACTACTTGTCGGATGGCGCGGTGTTCCATTTCTGGCTCGTGAGTGACAGGCCAATAGCTGCCAAAGAGCAGATCACCCTGCCATGGGAATTCAGGTTCGCCCCCGACACCCAAAGGCGGTTCGTTAAGCTGCTTGGGCTCGGCGACGAGGAGACGAACGGACACGTGGCTGCCAATATCGACCCAGCCGACTACAATTTCCTATCAGATTGGATCAGCCGCATTCTATCCCTGTACGGTGGTTGTGCCTGCGACCTCGGCAACGACTGTGCCTTTATTCGCTTCCACCGGAATTATCGCGACAAAGTTCAGCCACGCCCCAACCCACAGAAGAGGAAGCGTGCGAAAACCAAGACGCATACCATCTCACCGACGAGCACTGGACAGGCCACCAACAGCCGCGCCGCCAGCGAAGGCCACCTGGACGAGATGGCAGAGACCGACGTCAACGTAGCTGCCGGTTCTCGCAGTAAGCCGCCCAGTCGAGATCGAACACCGGCTCGGCTCGGCTCGTTTGACCACATTGGGATACTTACTGAACCGACCAACCGAGATAAGAGGAAAGTCCAAATGGCCGAGGATCTGTTCCAGAAAACGGCACAGGAGCAGCAGCAACCACCACGGAAGAAGAAAAAGGCGTCTACCGATGCAACCGCTAATCCCACCACCACTTCGGGCACAGGGAAGCCAAAGGTTCGGACTAGCATCAATGAGGTCCCCGATAAGTCTAATGGAGCAGAGCAGCCCCGCTACGTCGACGCGGGTACTTCGGGAAGCAAGCCAGTATCACCTACCAGCGCGACATCGCACCATTCGGCCAGGTCCGTCAAACCGCCAGCGTCGTCCGCTTCGGGCTCGCGCAAGGGCTCGTCTGAGGCACCCAAATGCTACAGCGACGCCGCGGTACAGACCGAACCGGAGCCCGACCACTGCGTAAATCCACG
>JAMFTM010000178.1:0-95643 GCA_023522825.1 Diaporthe ampelina
GACGCAGGACGCAGGCCTACAGAAAGGCCGGTCGCTGGCTGTTGGCCGTTTGACTCATTCTTGATTTGGCCTCAGTTGAATCGCTCACCCCGACTCGACCTGGCCTGCCCTGCGACAGCAGTAAGTGGCACTCAGCACCTGCACCCAAGTCCACCTTTCGGGCTCGCATTGGGCAGGTAGGAACAATATCAGTCAGTGAATGCCTCATGTGCGCGGTTGCCGCCTTCCTCGCAACGGCTTCACCTCTGGCCGTCTGAGTCTTTGTAGCCCTTGGTCCTCCAAAACCCTCGCCCATCAAATTTCATCTTCACGCGCCGCACCGCTCACTTCTTCGCCCACAGACGTCCCGCAACTTCAGTCTTTTCGTCTCAAACCTCGCCCTCACTCAGCCTGTTACTGCTCTACCCCATTCGCGACGTACGGCAGACCACCAGGCTCTTTAACCCCGAGGCGTGGCTTTTCCTTTTCGTCTCTGCGTTGCATCCCGAGACACCACCCCACCTCCGCAGTCACAAGCAGCCAGGTCATGGAGCAGCCGGCGCACGACAAGGCGGCCCTCTCCTCCGCCCCTGCAACCACGGCCACCCCCTTCGCCGAACAGAACCCCGAGGACGTTGCCCGGCTGTGTCGCTCTCTAGAGGATGCCGCCAAGGACAAGAAGAAGGCTGGCTTCACCGCCAAGAAGAGCAAATATGCCGTCGCCGGTTCACGCGACGGCCTGACCGTCGACTCGTGGAAGTTCCAGGATTACGAATACAAGAAGCGGGGCCTGCCCACCTACGCCCGCGGTCTGTTCACCACAAGGACGCGCAGCAACGTCCCCGAGATCGCCATACGCGGATATGACAAGTTCTTCAACGTCGGCGAGGTCCACGAGACCCGCTGGGATGTCATTGAGACCCAGACCACCGGACCCTACGAGCTCACCCTCAAGGAGAACGGCTGCATCATATTCATGAGTGGCCTGGAGGACGGTACCCTCCTTGTCTGCAGCAAACACTCCACTGGCGAACGCAGCGACGTTAATCTCAGCCACGCCGCGGCTGGTGAGCGGTGGGTGGAGCGCCAGCTCCAAGCCCTGGGCAGGACCAAGGAGGACCTTGCCCGCGAGCTGAGGAGCCGCAACATCACTGCGGTCGCCGAGCTGTGCGACGACGGTTTTGAGGAGCACATTCTTGCTTACGGCCCTGACAAGGCCGGCCTTTACCTGCACGGCATCAATGTCAACGTCCCTGAGTTTATGACTTACCCCGCCGCCTCGGTCCATCAGTTTGCCGACGGCTGGGGTTTCCGCAAGGTTGGTGTCCTCAGGATGGACACCATCACCGAGGTCAGGAAGTTCCTGGAGGAGTGCGCAGAAACCGGTGCGCACGAGGGCCGAGACGTCGAGGGCTTTGTCGTACGCTGCAAGCGCTCCTGGGATCCGTCCAAGGTGCCGCCCTTCGACTGGTTTTTCAAGTACAAGTTCGAGGAGCCTTACTTGTTGTACCGCCAGTGGAGGGAAAGCACCAAGGCCCTGATCGCAGGCAAACCGCCCAGGGTCACCAAGCATCGCGCCATCACCGAGGAGTATCTCATGTTTGCAAAGAAGAGGCTTGCCGCCGACCCGAAGCTTGGCAAGCTCTACAACGAAAATCATGGCATCATCGCCCTCCGGAACGACTTCCTCGCCTTCAAGAAAATCGATGGCGCTGACGCGGCCAAGTTCGAGGAGCTATTCGGAGACGGCGGGCACACCGAGGTCGAGCGGGATGTCATCCTCGTTCCCATCGCGACCATCGGTTGTGGCAAGACAACCATTGCTGTCGGGCTCTCCAAGCTCTTTGATTTCGGACACGTCCAAAACGACAACATCACCGGCGCAAAACGGCCCCCACGCTTTACCAAGATGGTACTTGAGCAGCTGGAAAGCCACCCCGCCGTCACTGCCGACCGCAACAACGCCCAGAAACACGAGAGGAAGCAAATTCTAACAGATGTCAAGATACAGCACGGCGAGGCCCGCCTCGTGGCCTTGAATTTCGTGCACAACAACTTGGACAGGGTCCGCGAGATCACGCAGGGCCGTGTCTTTGCTCGCGGCGACAATCACCAGACCATCCAGGCTGCCACCGACCCTCACAAGGTCAAGGGCATCATGGAAGGGTTCCTGAACCGGTTCGAGCCTCTGGACAGCGATAGGGCACCGGACGATGGCTTTGACGCCGTGGTCAACCTCGATCCTCTCGCGTCCAGCCGAGAGAACCTGGAGACCGTGGTGAACGAGCTCCACCGTCTTTACCCCAAGCTGGTCCGGAACATTCCCAAGGGTGAGGAGATGGACCGTGTCATTCAAGAAGCCATGGACGAGTACCGTCCTGACCTGCGACACACGATACCGGATCGGAAAAAGCCCAGCAAGGAAACACAGAACGCCGGACAGGCCCAGGCTCAGAAGAAGATTAAGAAGAGGCCCCTTGAGTACATGTCGGTGGATGTGCCAGCCACGGAAATCAACTCAATCCTCGAGAAAACCTTTAGGGAAGCTGGCCCCGAAAAGTCCCGCTTCTACAAGGTTCTGGGAGGAACTCGTCGAATCCAGCCCAAGTTTCACGTCACGCTAATGCACCGCGCAACTTCGAAAGATCATCCCGAGTTGTGGGACCGGTACTCGAAACTACAGGCCGAGGCTGAAGCCAGCACCGGCGTCCCCGACAGCGCGTTGGCTGAAGTTGAGGTTGTGTTGGAGCGTGTTGTCTACGACGGGCGTGTCATGGCCATCGTGGTCAGGCTGAACGACCCCGAGGACAAGTGGCACTGTGTCAACAAGGTTGCGCACCTAACGGTCGGTACACGGGACAACAACATCAAGCCAAAGGAGAGCAATGACCTGCTAGCACGGTGGATATCCCGAGGAGCCAGTGAGCACACAGAGATTGAGGACATTGGATTTGAGGGCCGACCGAGTGTCAAGGGTACCGTGAAGGCGGTCATGGCTAGATAGGACGGGGTTTGGGGGAAGCAGGGAGAAAAGAAGGGGAGAAAAGAAACAGGGGCCCAGGCCATTGGCCCCGTAGAAATTTGGGGGGGTGGGCGCCCGTTGACGGTCATCCATTCTCGCTAGCAGACGTGACGCACATTTGAGTTGTCTAGATAAAAAGACTAAGACCGTCCACTGTTGAGATCATTTGTAACCTGGACAAACGCCTCCCACTGCCGCCACGCCTCTCCACTCTTGACGGCCCAGCGTGCCCTTCTCACCCCTTCCCTCCATCTTCCCCTGCCGGGTCCTGTCTCCTTCAGGACGTTGCCATCATCACCATGGCCCATGTTGCTCGAATCTGCGTCACAGACGCCCGAGACCACAAACAGCGCCGCAGTGTTGATGAGCACGAACTCGAGAATAGGGTCGTCGTCGGCAAGCTCGTCGTTCAGTATGCTCTTGAGGATCTTGGCGTTCTCGGCTGGCTCCTTCCCCGGCGAGACCGTGTCCAGCCGGTGCCTGGAAAGTCCGAAGTCCTCGGGCGCGAGCCTGAAGTGATCGATCACGACCTCGCCCGTGGGATCCTCGGCAAGCCTCCAGCACAGCGTCGGCCCGGCACAGCTGACCTCGTCCAGCTCCTCGTCCCCGCAGACAACCATGGCCTTCCTCACGCCGTTGAGGCGCAGAGCCTCGGCGAAGACTGGGCCCAGGTCCTTCCTAGCAACGCCAATGACTCTCGCCTCGAGCATGGGCTTGTTGTGAACATCCATGGGGTTGGCCAAGGGTCCGAGCAGGTTGAAGACGGTGCGCCACGGCAGCTTCTTCCTCACTGGGGAGACGAAGCGCATTCCCGGGTGGAAGGACGGGGCAAAAAGGAAGGCATAGTTCGTCTTGCTATATATCTGGCCTATCCTGTCTGGCTCGACGGCGGACATGTCGGGTGGGGTGGGGAAGCACATGTTCGCGATGAGGTCGGCAGAGCCAGACTTGGAAGTGGAGGCGCGGTTGCCATGCTTGGAGACGAGGAGGAGGCTGGAGGCGAGGATGGACGCGGTCGTGGAAATGTTGAAGGTATTGTGGGAGTCACCGCCTGTGCCGACTATATCACACTGCGCAGGGGGAGGGTCGATGGTGGTCAGCGGGAGTAGGGTAAGTCGGGGCAGGCGAGCAGACGAGCAGACGAGCAGGCTGACTTACGAATCCGCCGGAGTAGCTGCCCTCCCTCCTACCCCTGGTGTCTATTACCCGCTGGAGCAGGTGGGAGTCGACCTGGGCGGCGGCTCTGAGCATCTTCTGGGCGCACTGCGACAGGACCTCGGGGTCGCGGTCCAGGCCAGTGAAGTGCAGGCACATGAGCAGGGCGCCGGTCTGGACATCGTCGATGCGGTCTGTGAAGAAGTGCTCGATTGCGTCGGAGATCTCGCTGGCGGTGACGTCTGGGTTTCGTGGCCACAGGCGCGCAAGCAATGGCTTGATGTCGACAACAGGCGGGGGCTGGGAAGCACCGGCCGAGGCCTCGATGAGGTCCGGTTGCGACTCGGACTGCAGCTTCCGGCCCGGGTCGGTGGTGGGCGCAGCCATTTTCGGGGCGGAGGGGCTGGTTGGCCTAGCCGTGCCTGACTTGCCCTCTGGTCTCGCCCGGTATGGGGGTTTGAGGGGCGATGGGCGAGGCGTAGTCACTGATCTCGGGCTCAGGGCTATCGTGTGTTTGAGCCGTCCAGGTAAGTGAAGGGAGTAGGTCCGGCAGAGTCATAGTGAACCTCATAGTAAACCCGATCCCAATTATTGGAACTGCCTTACCCCTGCAGCCCTGCAGCCTGGTAGCTTTGTCCCGCAGGTACCTTATCTTATCATTGTAGCCCGGCCTGCCGCACTTGCACGCGGGTAAAGGGTACGTGCATACCTCTGCGCTGGATCGGCGCGGCCCACCGGGACTCACCCCGTCATCATGTACATGTACATCCAGTGAGGTACCCAGTCTCCACCCGCTGGGCGGACGGGCCAGAATTTTCGAAGACGCGACCCTGGAGCTAACTGCACCCACCAGCAAGAGGCGTAGGGTGGTCGGTCCCAAAAAGGTGAGTGCCATGCTGCGATTCCAACATTCTTATTATCCATCCCAATTGACATTCCCAGGCAGCAGCCGAGGCAGGTCCGGGTCTTCTCCTGACTGAGCTCCACAGCCGGCCACTTATTTCAATCTGCCTCCTTCTCTTGTCTGTCTTGCCCCGCCGGGCCAGTCCTTCTCTTCGGGCGCACGCGTCTCGGTTGACAGCCTCCAGCATGCCGCCCAGGGTGCAATGTCAAGCCTCGAGGAGGCTTGCCGCCTCTGCGTGGAGATGCAATATGCACACACCACGCCGTTGCAGCGCGCCGGTGTGGGCGCCCTCCTCCGCCCTCGCCCTCGCCCCGAGGCAGTATGCCACAGCGGCCTCGATAGCATCGATGCTGAGGCTGCCCGATGACTACGTTCCTCCTACCAAGCCTCCCAGCGCCAGGCGCTCCGAGGAGCGCAAGGCCCAGCTTCTGCGCACCTACACATCTCTCCTCCGGTCCACACCTCTGATGCTCATGTTCCAACACAACAACCTCACAGCCGCGGAGTGGGCAGCCATACGCCGAGAGCTGAGGGCCGCCCTGGCCGCCGTGCCGCCTGCCCCAGCAGGCCCGGACGGCCAAGCGCCCGTCGACATCACTCCCAACATCCTCCTGCAGGTCATACGCACGCGCACCTTTGACCAAGCCCTGAAGGTTGTTGAGTTCTTCGACCCAGCCGCCGTCGCGAAGTCCGACACAACGGGCACCAAGGAAAGCTATACCCACGACCTGTCGATGGCGGCGTACAACGCAGTCAAGGCCACCGAGGGTGCCGTTCCCGAGGACTCCACCTACGCCCAGCTGGCGCCGCTGATGGTCGGCCAGGTGGCACTCCTTACGTTCCCGGCCGTGTCACCACAACATCTGGCCGCAGCGCTGTCCATACTGTCGCCTAGCCCGCCCGCATTCCCGGCGCCCACGCGAAAGAAGAACCCAGGCTACCACGATCTCACGACACAAAGCGGTTTGCAAAAGCTGCTTCTGATCGGCGGCAGGATTGAAGGCAAGGTCTTTGACTCTGAAGGCGTGAGGTGGGTGGGCGGCATCGAGGGCGGCCTGGACGGCTTACGTGCACAGCTCGTGGCCATGTTGCAGAGCGCAGGCCTGGGGCTTACAACCGCGCTGGAGGGCGCATCTAAGAGCTTGTGGGTGACGATGGAGTCACGGAGGACGATGCTGGAGGAGGGCGAGAACGATGGCAAGAAGAGCGAGTAGGACCGTGGGGGTAGGGGGGAACGGGTTTGGCGAATGTACCACTTATTGCATGTGACATATGCATCTGTACCTTGTCTCAAGAACAACTTGATCGAGAGGCTCCCAGGAGCACGATCCACAGTTTCCAAACCATGCATCAGCATTTCATTGTGGGGATTCGGCGAACGAGTGAGGGCAAGGGACTGGGGAAGATCTCTGCGCCCAAGGAGACATAGCAGCGGGGAGTACTATTCAGAAGCTCCAGACAACAACGATTCATCCTGCCATCGACCACGGCAGGAGAAGGGTTGTACACAGTATTGAGCCATGGAGTAGGCCGCCAGCCGCATTGGACAAACTGCTAGCGTGCAAGGTACAGTGTTGGGTCTAGGCCGCAAGCGCCGGAACCCCTGCAGCCTGCCCCAAAAGAGCCGATGGCGGGCGGCAGGCGGAGTCCCCAGCTCCCTGGGTACCTACTTACCTAGGTGGTGCTTAGGTGGGTGGGTAGCCAAGGTAGGTACAACACAAGGTCGGAGCCGCGCTTACACGTTATCAATTTAACATGGTCAGTAGCCTGCCTGTCCAACCTCGAGGGCACCCGAAGCTATCCATCCCCCTTGACCTGACCTGACGACAGCAGCACGTCGGCCACCGTCACCGTCGGCTGCCTGAGGTCTTCACACGAGTCCCACGGGCCATGTTGGCTTCTGGTCCGTAATCGCGACGCCTCCGCGGACTGCTGCCCACAGCCAGACGCGTCCAAATGAACTTCGCGCCCTATCAGGCCTCTGCTCCAGAGGAGTCCCGCTCGCCAGACACGGCGTCTCCCCGTGCCTCCTTGGACCGCCGCCCCTTCTCGCCCTCCACCTACCAGAAGCGCTCGAATCAGGCCAGCCCGCCCCCGCTGCAGCATCCTCAGCCTCAGCGCAACTGGCAGGCCAGCGGATACCGCATCGCCAGCCCCAACTACCAGGCCAGCCCAGCTCCCGCCGGCGCTGCCCGGGGGGTGGATGGATACTTTGGCAACATAGGCAGTGGGCTGGCCGCGGACAGGGAGGGCATCAACGAGTTTGACACGAGCCTGGGCATCAGGCTGGACTACGAGGCATGCCTGGCTTACCTGGCGCTGCCGCCGCTGGGGGCCATCCTGCTGTTGATCCTGGAGAGGAAGAGCGACTACGTTAGGTAGGTCCGAGATGGCTTTGGCGCCCACCATGTGGCGGCCCCTGTGGTCCTGTCCGTGGGCGTTTCGCCCGACCGCGGCTGACTCGGAGCAGATTCCACGCCTGGCAGTCGGCGCTCCTATTCACCGCCGTCTTCATCGTCCATCTTATCTTCTCATGGTCCGTGTTTTTCGGCTGGCTTCTGTTTCTCTGCGACCTCGGCCTGATCGCCCTCTTGACCCTCAAGGCATACCGTGATGCGGACATGCTCGACAGGTTCGAGGTTCCCTTGTTTGGCCAGATCGCGAGCAGGTTCGTGGATGAGGAGTAATTCCCCTGTGGGGCAAAAGGGGGGGGACACAGCCCTGTCTACGCGCCGGTGGTTTGCTGCTTTCTCAAGACTTTTGGGGCGTAATTCGATTAGCTAGCAGATGCGATGAAATGTAATGATACCACGGTTACGATCCTTTGCACGCAGGCGTTGCCGGGAATACTCAATATGTCGTGCTCAGTGCGAAAGCGCACTCGCACCTACAGCCTATTCACATAACGCTCCCTGGGCAGCGTCCAAGGGCTCTCCTAGGATATTAAGCCAAACCACCCCCACCAAACGTGTAATTAATACTGCAGTAGCTACGTGTTCGAGCAACAAGATCATCACTTGGCCTCAGGTACTCTTGGTAACAACACCATTCGTGCACGGTGGGTGCCACTGCCACTGGGTGGATAAGCAAGCTTATCGGGCTGCCACAGCACTTAGCTGCTTAGCTGACTAAGTCCGGTGACGCGCCTCTGCTTGCCTGCCTTGTGCTAAGCCGCCGACCTCCAGCTTCGAAGCTGTTCAACACCCAACCTCTTGGATCCATCTCCTCACCACCCACGCCTGCTCGAGTGCCCCCTGCATTACCACTTTGCCATCCGAGCTACCCATCCGCCATTTCGCCGTTCTGGTACTTCCTTTTCGACCAGTACTGACCACCCCGAGGCGCATTCCCCCATCACGAACACCCCCCCCGTCGTCGTTGCCACCATGGCGTCCCTTGAGGAATTGGACGATCTCGAGCGCCGCGACCGCGACGACAAGGACAAGAAGGATGGCAAGGACAACAAGGGTGACGGAAATGACAAGCCTTCTGGCGATGGCGACGCTGAGATGAAGGATGCCGAGGAGGAGAACGTCATCGACGACGAGATCCTCTCACTCAACACCCAGGACATACTGAACCGCAGGCGACTACTTGAAAACGATGCCAGGATCATGAAGTCTGAGTTCCAGCGATTACAACACGAGAAGGCAACCATGAATGAGAAGATCAAGGAGAACCGGGAGAAGATCCAGAACAACCGACAGCTCCCGTACCTGGTCGGCAACGTCGTCGAGCTGCTCGATCTGGATCCCACAGCAGAGTCGTCGGAAGAGGGTGCCAACATCGATCTCGATGCCACGAGGGTGGGCAAGTCGGCTGTCATCAAGACCTCGACGAGACAAACGATCTTCTTGCCACTGATCGGGCTGGTAGACCCCGAGGATCTCAAGCCCGGCGACCTCATCGGCGTCAACAAGGACTCGTACCTCATTCTCGATACCCTGCCTGCCGAATACGACTCCCGGGTCAAGGCCATGGAAGTGGATGAGAAACCGACCGAGAAGTATAGCGATGTCGGCGGTTTAGACAAGCAGATAGAGGAGCTCGTGGAGGCCATCGTCTGGCCCATGAAGGAAGCGGAGCGGTTCAAGAAGATTGGCATCAAGGCACCGAAGGGTGAGTAGACGGGTGGAACAATGGATGCTGTCGAGGTGTCTCCACTACGGATCTCTGCCACTGTATACCCTACTAACGAGACGACACTTTAGGCGCGCTCATGTACGGGCCTCCCGGAACCGGAAAGACGTTACTGGCGAGGGCCTGTGCCGCCCAGACAGACGCCACGTTCCTCAAGCTTGCCGGCCCGCAGCTGGTACAGATGTTCATCGGCGACGGTGCCAAACTCGTGCGAGACTGCTTCGCACTGGCCAAGGAGAAGGCCCCGTCCATCATCTTCATCGACGAGCTCGACGCCGTCGGCACGAAACGGTTCGACTCGGAGAAGTCGGGCGACCGAGAAGTGCAGCGGACCATGCTTGAGCTCCTCAACCAGCTTGACGGCTTCGCCTCGGACGACCGCATCAAGGTCCTGGCGGCAACGAACCGAGTGGATGTGCTCGACCCGGCGCTGCTGCGTTCTGGTCGCCTGGACCGCAAGATCGAGTTCCCGCTGCCCAACGAGGAAGCGCGTGCCCAGATCCTGAAGATCCACAGCCGAAAGATGACGGTCGACAGCGCCGTCAACTGGGGCGAGCTGGCGCGCAGCACGGACGAGTTCGGAGGCGCCATGCTGAAGGCTGTGTGCGTCGAGGCTGGCATGATCGCGCTCAGGATGGGCAAGAACAAGATCAGCCACGAGCACTATGTCGACGCCATCGCCGAGGTCCAATCCAAGAAGAAGGAGGTGAGCCTCAGTCCTAACCAGGAACCCCAGGAACCCCAGGAACCCCCTTGCTGTGGGCAGCACCCCGCTAACAAACAGCGCAGACGGTCAACTTCTACGCCTAGTACAGGGAGCGGTGCGAAGAGAAGCCGCGGAGGGCGAAGTGCGGGGATGACGACGGGTGCTCGGAGGCCTACGGTAGATTATGCACATGCTAGACGGCGGTCTGGCGCCACTTGTATGAATACAATCGGTACACTGATCGCGGAGGACTTGTGTGCCCGGAGACAAAAGTTGATACGGCGGAATACACATCTGCCCGCAAGAGTTCCACCGGCTGGCTGCCTCTGCCTTTGATGCTTTGATTCGTCCTGCAACACACGCGTAGGCTCGTGTAGGCTCCTGGCCATCCCAGGCTCGCGGTTGGGGTGGGGGGTTAACAACTCCCCGGGAGTGAGCCCAACATGGGTCGGCAGAGCCGCGGAAGTCTTGAAGGTCTGTTCTGGCTGGCTGGCTGGCTGGCTGGCTGGCTGGCCGTCATGACAACGGCGGGCGCCAAGGGCGAAGAGTCGGACCGAGGGTCAAGACAGGCGCTGTGCACGAGAGTTAGTTCCAGACGGAGGCCGAGGGATGTGTTGGAGACCGGTGGTGGAGGAGGCGTGATGCAGGGCGTGGTGCGAGACGACCGAGCCCGCCCCAGGGCTGCCTCCCCCTGGAGGAGGTGAGTACGACGTAGCGGCTGCAGTGCATGCCCGAATGGCTGTGTGTCTATCACAGGAGAAGACGCATGTGTTGAGGCCGATACTACGCAGTGGCAAAGATGAGCCAGACTAGTGGGTGTTGAAGCGCTATGCAGACACCAGGGCAGCAGGGGCAATGTAGGCAGTATATATCTAGCAGGAGTGTGACATGGCGCGTGCAGATGAGAGGCGAGGGGGCCGCAATAGGCAAGCAGCCCGGGGATGGCTCGACCAGATTCGGTGAAAGGTTGAAGAGTGAAGGCGATGTGGTAGGTAGGCCGACGGTGGTCTGGGGCATGGCTCCTCCCCTGCCTACCTCGAGCCTACCTAGCAAGCCTAGGCACCTTGCCCTTTTGCGCGGTCCCCCTGTGAGTTGTGGCTATGATCAAAAGGAGAGAAGAAAAAAAAGGTGTGGTCAGGCACATCATGAAGAGACAGGCCAATGTGCGTTCACCTTGGGGGGCACGACCTTTTGGCGATGTAACGGCCGCCACCGCTGGTGGGAGGTCAAGGAGGTCTAGTAGGTTTTTTGGTGGGAGGGTTGGGCCAGTCAATTGCTCCTCTTGCTCTCCCTCGTTGGTTCCCATGTGATGATGACCTGGTTGCCAGGTTGCCTGACAGCCTGGCAGCCTGGCAGCCTGGCAGGCGTGTCTGGGACTGCGTCAGCGACAGAGCACGACTGAGGGCGACGGAAGTCGGGCAGGAGCAGGAAACAGGAATGTGTGGGCTATATCAGAGGTCGGTTAATACGCAGCAGTAATGGGCAGTTGTGGTCGGGCCAGAACCCATGGGACGAAACCGGGCAGGGGTCCGGGGTGGTCAGCTAATATAGAGTACCGAATTCTGACAGACTGACAGAAGTCAAATCCTGCTGCTCTGCTGCCGTCATTGAGCGTGCCCCAGATTGCCACAAGGGGGCCCGGGCTGGGGGGCTCAGGCCCGGCGCAAAGCTACGATTGGCCGGGAGCAGTGCGCCCCACAGAGATCTGGCCGACGTTGAAATGCAACCCTATTTTTCCTTCTTCTTTCTCGAAAGGGGCGCAACGGCTGAACGGCTGATGAACGGCCATCTCAACAAGACTAGACTTCTTCCTGCTCACCTTGCGTGTCTTCCCGCCCTCACGGTGATGATGCATGGTGAACAATCTCCCTTCTCCCCCTGCCCCCCCCCCCCGTACCGGCCCTCCAGCCCCAGCTAGGCCCAGGGCTGTTGCTGCCCTCCGCCCTCTGCCTCCTGACTAACCTGACTAACCTGGGCAACTGGGTATGAGCACCTGCCCGGGCCCGGAGACTTTCCTGGCCCCCTGTCAGGTACCGCACATGGTTGGCTGCCCGCCCGCATTGGCGTGGCCCGCGGGCGGGTACTGCTATCCACCACTGACGTCTGCCTTCATCCGAGACCACCACGTTGTCGAGTCAAAGACAACAGCACAACACAGTCATCAGCACTCGGGCCATCATCACCAGATGCGACTTTGATATCCCACTGCGGCCGCCACTCCCACCCGCCACCCTCGACGCCCTCAGAGACACCCTCTTGGAGACCCTCGTAGAGACCCTCCTTAGATCCGAGCACTTCTATCAAGATCATCATTGCATGTCAATGCTGCGCAGCACCTCTCCCTGTCGATACCGTACCTGCTTCATGTCTTCTCTCCCTCTGATCCCGGCCCAGGGGGGGGGGCCGCTACTGGGTGTGCGAGCTAGACGTCGCCCTCCCTCCGTCCTGAGCTCTTGTGGCGGTGGGCTGTGTCATCCTTGTGCTCCCGACTGCCATTGGTGCTTGGGTCCAATTTGCAGCTTTTAGACTGCAGTACCTGGAGCATGCCCTATTCCTGTGCGTGTCGATCCAGCGTGGCGCTTCAACGACTTATACCACCCCCTGGTATTATATCCTCCGCCCCTTTCCCTGACCCGAACGCCCGCCTCGAACCCCAAGACTACGTAGTATAGCTTGGCGTTCATCGCCGTCATTGCTCCCCCATGTGTCGTCTCAGCGACTACGGCTTGCTGCTTTGCCTGCTGGCCTGCGGCCTCTGGCGCCTTGTGCTCGTCTGCCCGTTGCCATGTCCCAACCCGGTTTCTTCTGGGCCTCGCCGGGGTGCCCCAGGGGCCCCACGCCCGCGCCGAGGACGTCTTGATGCCTGTCACGGCAGGGCCTGCCGTTGCTTGCCACAGCATCCTTACCGGCTGTCCCGCGTTGGCCATGATCGTCTTCAAATCAGACGAACCTGGCCTGGCCGAGTAGCTACTCCTTCCCGCTGCATGGCCGGCGCGCCTATCTGTGCCTTGAAATGACCCCTTGTTTGTGTACGCCCTCCCAGAGAAAGATAATGAACACTTAGCGTCCTCTTCCACATGATACATGACGGTCTTGATCCCCTCTGATGTCAGAGGCGCTGCTCTCCCCTGAGGGGACGACGCGTCGACGCAGCGGCTTGGTCCAGTCTGCGACCAACACGAGCCGGAGGGAGCCCAGGTCTTCGAATATAAAAACCGCCATGCCCTCCTGCCATCCAGGACATGAGAACTGAGACACATCTATACTCCCTCAGACCCACTTTGCCTTGCTCCTCAACATCTCAACGCTCTTAATCAAACTACCACACTCCCGTCGCAATATTAGCATCTCGATAGCAAATCAGCCCAACATGCAGTACCTCACCGTCGTTGCCACCCTCTTCGCCAGCGTCGCCCTGTCCTCGCCTGTCGAGGTCCAGGAGCGTCAGCTCTACATCCCGTGCTCCGGCCTGTACGGCACCGCCCAGTGCTGCGCTACCGATGTCCTCGGGGTCGCCGACCTGAACTGCGCGGACCCCCCCACCGTCCCAGCCAACGCCTCCGAGTTCCAGTCCGAGTGTGCCGCCATCGGCCAGCAGGCTCGCTGCTGTGTCCTCCCCATCGTAAGTCTTCCGTCTCGGGGGAGTAGGGTCGGCTTTGGCGTCGAGACCCATAGGCTAACAGCACGTCGCAGCTCGAGCAAGGCGTCCTCTGCAACACCCCCGCCGGTGTTGTTGACTAAGCCAATGACCTCACAGCCTGTTGTACAACTATTCTTTGGGGGGGGTGGGTTGAGGCTGGCCGCACTGCCGCAGGGGCCATGTGAGACGGTATATGCGCAAGGAAAGCGGGAAATGGTCATTGTGGGATGTCAACCAGTACAGGCTTAGAGGCCTGGGTTGTTAATAGGACTTTGACGTCCATAGTAAATATGTCTTGTATAAATGTGGTTTTGTTAAGTGTTAGAGCAAATTTGTGCGGTGAAGAATTGCGCATACCTAGGTAGCTCCTAAACCAAGCACCTTTACTGAAGAAGACTAGTGGACCCGTGGCCAAGCTTGTGTATGCAAGTACTTAGGTAAGTATGTAACTACCTAGGAATACATACACGCGCGTTGGGAGACGTCCGTAGCCAGCTAATTAGACTGACTTTGTCATTCCTAACAGTCCAAGCACTTTGCTTCAAACTTTGTGTAGGAATGGGAACATTGCACTTATGGTCTGAATTGATGGCTTCTCATCAATCGACATGTTCCTTCACTTTCCGAGGAATCAGTTCCGCAGATGCGAAACCAAAGACATCAAAGTCATAGGCGTCTGTTAGACACAAATGGTTCGACTACTTGTTCATGGGATAATTGAAGTGGGACTAGTTGAGTCCCATCCTCTTGGTATGAGTTGCAGATCAAATACACTATTACCATGACACTACCACATTCTCAAAAAGTTTCATGATACCATAGTAGAGCCCCTGTAGCTTGCCCACCCCTGCTGTGTTGTCTTATAGTGGTTAATACTACGAGGGTCTGCATATGAAGATGCCGCACAAGAGGTTGCCCCATAGGAGGGTGAGGGAAGAGATATCGTGGTAGCGTATCGAGCAGAGTCCGTGATTGACTATTGGAGAACTCGAAGTGTGGCAGCGAGGCCTGCAATGCAGAGGGCCTCTTTGAGATGCACCATAAGCACTTTCCACCTTCGTTGCAAAGTGCCACCTGTGACTTGACTTGCGACAGGAAGCCCATGAACTCAATCGTGGTTGGTATGAAAATATATTTACAAGTATGGTAAGTCTGGCATGGCTGCGGCCACGTCTCACAGTCCGTCTGCCAACATGGCATCAATTAGCTGCACGTGCCTATCTGCGTTTGTTGTGCTCCATTCTGTCTCGTACTATTTTACGGCCACGTCAGTACTATTCGACTAGCAGCCCGGGCAGGGGAAGGGGGCAGGCTGGACGGGAAGATGGAATGAGGAAAACTGACGTTCAGGCCATATGGCCAGATGTGGCCCCCTCCGCAGTTGATCTTGGCACTTGAGCCGTCCCAGGATCTCAGCAGTGGCGTTGCCGTGGCCCAGTCATTGGCTGCACACTTGGTGTTGAAGGCTGCAGTCTGCCCGATTCCCAGCGTGTGTGATATCTCGTGCATGGCTGTGCGTTCAGTCATGTAGGACCTGTTGGACCCGAATCGAATATTGCCGTTGTAGTTACCGTCGGCCGTGGCGACACTCGGCTATTTGATACATTTCAAGTCAGCGGCCACGATCTCCCCGGGTCGGCAGGACACATGACATGGGGCGGAGCAATAGTGCCCAAGAAGGGGCCCGAGGAGCAGCCCGAGGAGCACCCACCTCGTACTGTATCGTCAGCCTCTTGGTGGCGTCGGAGAACTTAGCGTAGCGGGCAACAGCAAGCCTCATAGCAGCCTCGATCTTGGCGTAAGCGTCGGCCTGGTCCGTGGTAGGGTTCGCGGCCTTCTGTAAGGTCCAGGTGATGGCAGCGGAGGTGGTAGAAGCCAGGGCCAGGAGGCCGGTGAGGACGTGGAAACGCATCTTGCCTGTCTGTCGACTTGTCGGGTTGTCGGGAGCAGACCTGGGCTCTCTGGTGGGTCAGTCTGAGGAGCAAGAGATGAAGAGAGGGCCGTCTACAATAATCCGGAGGACATGGAACGCTCTCCCTCTCTCTACGTATATATATATATATATATAATATACATATACATATACACAAGTATCCACGGGTGTACAGTGGCTATATTTGTACAGAATATAAGAGATTTGTCAGGGGGAGGTCCCCTAGTTTGGATGGCAGAGTCTATCTAAGATGAGCGTTGCACTGGGTGGGTGGACAAAGGCGCATGAATGCCGCGAGGGTTGGCAATAATTGAAGGCGTGACCCAAGCGCTCCACTCCTTATCTGTTCCGAAACAAGGTGTCGTCTAGCAGCGGAGAGGTGGACTCCGCAAACTGGACGGGCGGTGGGCTCTTGGGTGTGATTGAGGTAAAAGGGGCGGGTGGGCAGAAGCCAAGAGGTGGTCATATGTTGGGGATATATTGCTCGACTCCCAGGCCTGCCCTTTTGGGCTCTTGGCCGTGCTTCTAATTGGGAATCCCCCCTTGGCTCTCGTCTACACAGTACAGATCCCACAATTCTGGGATACGACCGGGGAAGCCGGCACCGGATTAAAAGCCTGGCCATTTAGGTGAGGAACAAGCTGTCTGCGGCCGCGATAGATAGAGAGAGGATAGAGGATTGCACCGATAAGCGCGCCGCTCGGATAAGCTTAAAGCGACGTCACAACGCGGGCCGGCAAACGTCGGCCAGAGCACCGTACACCCGGAGAGCCACATCTCATCTGAACATGACCGGCCGATCGAACGCGTGGGCCACCTGCAGGTCTGCCGACCTCTTGGCCTCGTGCTGCCGAGCACGGTGGAGTGCCTCGTCCGGGCGACGCCGCCTGGCCACCACAGTCCCGCGCGCCACCGACGGCGTCTTTCGGGGCCTGACGGACGGCAGGCTTCCGACGCCCTGGATCGAGGCCTTCCGCCAGCAGCAGCAGCAGCAGCAGCAAAAGCAGCAAAAGCAACAAAAGCAGCAAGGGCATCCCCGCCCCCAGGAGCGTGACCTCAGCCCCAGGAGGATGAGTGACAGCTACCACCGCGTCGTCTTGCCCCTGGGCCAGGACCCCTGGCTGTCGGATACCTACATCAACTCGTCGGGGCACATCAGGCTGGGGACCATCTTCATGGACCTGGACGCCCGTAAGCCGCCCCGTGATACCTACTAGTACTGCCTGCGCCATATATGTATATATTACCCTGGTGGCTGACCCCGGCGCTGCAGTCTCTGGGGTCATTGTCTATAAGCACACCGGCCCGGGCGTGACAACCGTCACTGCCGCCCTCGACCGCATCACCATAGCCCACCCGCTGACCGAGATCTGTGACCTCGAGTATTCCGGGCAGGTCACCTATGCCTCGGGCAGGAGCAGCGTCGAGATCACCTGCCGCGTCGCCCGCGCCCGCCCCGAGGGGGAGCCCGCCAGGCCCGAGGACGAGCTGCTCACATGCACCTTCACCATGGTCGCCCTCGACCCGGACTCCAAGAAGCCCGTCAACATCCCCGCCCTCGTCTGCGACACCCCGGCCGAGGAGGCCATCTTCAGCGCCGGCGAGGCCAAGTCCCTGGCAAAGAAGAAGATGAGCAAGACCTCCCTGCTGGCCACCGAGCCCAACGACCCAGAGTCCGCCCTCATCCACAACATCTGGCTCAAGCAGCTGCGCTACCACGACCCCAACGACAGCCTGCGCCAGCCCGCCAACGTCGTCCCCATGAGCACCACCCAGCTGTCCACTGCCGCCATCATGCAGCCACAGTACAGGAACAGGCATCAGACCATGATCTTCGGGGGCTTCCACCTGAAGCAGACCTTTGAGCTGGCCTTTTGCTGTGCCGCCAGTTTCGCCCATGCCCGCCCCGTACGTCCGAGCCTGCCCTCCCCCGTGCCCTCCCCCGTGCCAACCGCCGTCGCTGACCACCCGCAGACTTTCATCAGTGCCGATCCTTGTACCTTCCGGAACCCCGTCCCGGTCGGCAGCGTCCTGTATCTTCGGGCAACCATTGCCTATACCGACCCGCCCCTGGCAAGTTACCCGGCCTCGTCATTTCCCCGTGCCATGGGGCAATAAATGCACGTCGCTGACTTCAGATCCCCGACCAGCTCGAGGAAGGCGGCAGTGAGCCACAGCACAGGGACCCAGAGAAGCCCGTCACGCGAGTGCACGTGAGGGTTGACAGCAAAGTCAGAGGTACGCCCGGGGTTCTACATTGCTTCCCCTCCCCTCCGCCCTTCCGGTTGACTTCTTTTTCGCCCGCCTTTCCCGTGGCCGCCGTGGGGCTCCCGCCCATAAGCTGCTTCTCCGGCAGACTGCTGACTTGCACATGCGTGTGGCCTAGATGTTGAGCACGACACCACCACCAAACCGACTGGGCAGTTCAACTACACCTTCTCGGTGCCAAAGGACGTCAAGGTGATGCCACATACTTACCAGGAGTACAGTAAGCACCCCTGATCCCCGCTTGAGGACACCGCGCCCGCCATGACCTGAGAAGGCCCTGGCACATAGATTAACACATCATCTTTGCTAGTGATGTACATTGATGCGAGGCGGAGGGTCAAGCTCGGGGACATCCAATCTCGCCAAGAGCGTAGCAACTCGACACAGGAACAAAGGCAGTTGGCCGAGGACGCCAACCTCACCGAATGATGAGGGATGCTAACATGGCATGTCTCCCGCCGCCCAGTCAAATTTCATACATACCTAGCTAGATACCTTGTAGACAGGGCAGGGCAGGGCAGGGCCTCGGGTGCGACTGAATGAGATGTGGAGTTGGGATCGGATTCAGGGGACGCAAAGACCGCACTGGCCAATCAGTCTCTTCCGAGACGTTGGACTCGACTACACTAGATGGTCGCGTTGTCGCGGAGGCGTCCTCCCGGGCTGAACCCTGCGCCTCTGCGCATTTGGCTACACTGCAGCTTGCAAGGGTCGCGATTGCGAAATGCACCACAGGCATCGTCGTACCGTGTCAGATAAGACTCTCCAGAGAGGTGGTTCAGGAAGCACCAGGGGCAGCTGGGATGGGATAATTGATGTTTGTCCTGTAGAACGGCCTGTCGACTGGCGAGGCATCGACCTGCCCAACCCTGGAGACGTGTCCTGTTTTCTTCTCCCTTTGCATGAAATCAAATGTGCTTTCGAGTCCGGGTCCCTGCCAGCCATGTGGTACCGCGGCACAGCTGGTGCCGGACCCGGCAGAGACAGGTACGGTGCAAGCAAAAAAAAAGAAGAAGAAGAAGAAGGGAGGGGGGGGGAAAGATACCACGGGCCGCCAGGCGTCTTTCACAGACACGACGAGTCGGCTGACCGGGGCCAGCCAAGCAGCCAAGCAGCCAAGCAGCCAAGCAGCCAAGCAGCCAAGCAGCCAAGCAGCCAAGCAGCCAAGCAGCCAAGCAGCCAAGCAAAAGACACAGAAGCTTCCGCAATGCTTATCTCGACTCCCTGCAGTTCTACTGTATATATACACAGACCATCGTGGAGACAGCGTAGTATCCCGAGTACAACATGCATATTCGCACCTGCACCTTGGTGACTGCATCCTCAAACCCGAGCATGTCGCCAGGCTCGGTCTCAATCTCAACCCCGGTCCCAGCCCCGGTCCCGCCGCGTAAATCAACACAAAGCACCACTGGCGGACCCAGATATTGAAAATTTCGAGTGCTAGGGCTTGCCGCCACCGGGACACCGCGCCCGTTAACAACTACTCGGGTACCTCTGGCCTGACCTTGTTGTAAATCCCAGGTCATGTCGCCGCCACTGTGGGGCTCGTTTTCTACATTACACACAGTCCTCTCGTCACACCAGTCCAGTCCCGTACGCCCTCTCGTCTTATCAGCCCTACCTCGAGGGCCCGAGGCACGAGGCACAAGGCACGAGGCACAGCGCGCACATCCTCATATCTTCCCACCGCCCCCCCACAGCCACCGGATGCGATAGCCTATCTAAGGGTCTTGTTGTATATGTGCCCGTATCTATTGATTGTATTGGGTAAGCGTTGTTTAAAAGCAGCTCGAGTTTCCGGCTCTTCACCGAGCCACCCTGCCGCAACTTACACAATGTCTCGTCCTCGTCTCCCTCACGCCCACGCCCACGCCCACGCGACGCCTTCGTTCCCGTCTTCGTCTTCGTGATCCCACCACAGAACCAACCAGTCTTCCGAGGTTGCTCTGCGGCCTGCCAGATCATCATGGCTTCCACGCCCGTACACGCTCCAACACAGCCACCGCCCCTGGCTGAGAAGGAGCCGTCCGACATTGAGAAGACGGCCCCTCCCAGTCCCGATAACACCTCTCTCGAGGACGCCACCCTCGCCGCACTGTCGCGTGTCAAGACTGCCGACGAGCATCACCCCATCCACTGTGCGTGATTTGTCTTCCTGCTCTTTGCCATTGCTTCTCTTGCTGCCTCTGTTCGCCCTGTGTTGTGTTTTATGACACAGCCCAGGGGATATCCATCAGGCCGGCCGTCTTTGGCGCGGTAGTCTTGGAAGAAGTACGACCCGAGAACCCGAGGGAAGCATCACTGAGTATTAGGTGCATAGGGAGCTCGACAAAAAAGTGGTTCATCATCTTCTGGTACTGCCTTCTGCAGGCGTTTGTCACCCTGACCACCACCACATACGTGTCGGCCGAGTTCCTGGTTCAGGAGACATATGGGGGCAGTACCCAGGTCGTTGCCCTGGGCCAGTCCATGTTCATCATTGGCACTGCCGTTGGCCCTGCCTTTCTCGGGCCTCTGTCGTATGTGTTGCGCCCAACCCCACCGTCTACCGCTGCAGGGCTGACCCCGCCGTCTAGGGACATCAATGGCCGGAAATGGGTCTACGTCGGAGCCATCTTCGTCTATGCCATCCTGAACATTGGCTGTGCCAAGGCCCTGAACTTGCCCATGTTGATCATCTTCCAGTTCCTGTGTGGGGCTGCCGGCAGTGTTGCCCTGTGTAATGTCGCCGGCACCATTGCCGACCTCTTTGGCGACTCGGATGGTGCTGGCCAGCCCAGTAAGGAGCTTCCCTTGTACCTTCTTGCCCGGTGCTCCGACGGCGCTGACTCGGAAATGCCATAGTGGCCCTGTTCGTGGCCTCCGCCAACTCCGGCCCGTCCATCGGCTCGCCTGTCGGGGAATGGATAGCCGAGAACCCAAACATGGGCCTCCCGTGGGTCTTCTGGATCAATGTCATCATCGGTGCTGCTTTCGCCCTGGGCATGTGCTTCCTGCCAGAGACACTCCCACGGACGGTCATCGCGAGGGCCGTCAGGAAACAGCGGTCCGCCAACCCGGAAGAGGTTGCAATCGCAGACGAGAAGATCGATGTCCTGAGAGAGATGAGATTCGTCACGACCATGGCCCTGAAAATCATGGTCACCGAGCCCATCGTGTTGTTTCTCGGTCTATACAATGGCTTCGCCTACGGCCTTCTGTTCCTGTACCTGGACGGGGTCTTCGACGTCTTCGTGTACAACAATGGATTGAGCTTCATCGGGGCAGATCTCACCTACCTGAATTTCATAGTCGGCGTAAGTGCACCTCCCGCGCAATAACGGCACCGCCTGAGGCTTGACTGCCCGGTGCCCATTCCCGGCATGTCAGCAGCCCGGGAGAGGCCGGGCGGGGGCCGCTGTTGTTACAAGCTTGCTGATGCAGGATATAGGTAACCATCATGTTCTGTATCGTGCCCTTGCAGACATACCTGTATAGGAGAGACAGGCTCAGTCATGGCACCAACCGTCCCGAAGCTCGCTTTCTCACCTCTCTCGTCGGCGTCTGGGGCTTCCCCATCTCGTTACTGTGGTTTGCTTTCACTGACGATGGGTATGTCCACGCGTGAAGCCCAATATTCAAGCGACTGCTTGACCTGGTTTCCTGAACCGTCCAGACAGCAGGCTTTGCTAACAAAATGTATCATCTAGGTCCGTCAGCTTCTGGTCACCAGTCGTTGCCGGCGGCCTCCTGGCCGTGTGTGACCCCCTGCTCTGGCTGGCCATGTTGAACTACCTGACAGATTCTTACCCGAGCGTTGCCGCCTCGGCTGTCGCTGCCTTCTTGATCCCGTCGTTTCTCATCGCCGCAGGTCTTGCTCACGCCGGCATCGCCATGTTCGAAAACATGACAACCAAGTGGGCCATGGCAACATTGGGGTTCATCTCGTTCGGTTTGGTTGCCCTGGTCTACGTCTTGTACTTCTTCGGCCCTCGCATCAGGGCCAGGTCCAAGCTAGCTCGGAAGTCGTAACTAGGGCACGCATGCAGTATATATCGAAGCCGCCGCGACGCACCAGGCGGGACTCGTTTTGTCAAGACATCAGCTATGCGTTGGCTATAACGCCTTGATGCCGGAATAGCCAGATAGCAGCATTCTATAACATGCGTTTGATGTCAAACTTTTGACGGGCTTTTGAGGTGTTGGGTAACTTGCTTTGTATGTCCGTGGGACGGAGGTGAGTCTCGGTGCTATCCGCTGGTGTTCATCGACAACACTGCATTACGACCACGATCGTCAAACTAATCACTCAAACAGACATGCACTGGTGCCCACGAACTACTCGGCCTTGGGGTGGAGGGGGGACAAATGACATTCATTATATTATTCCTCTGGTGCTCGTAGTGCGATTTGGCCTCCGATCAGGTGCCCTCAGTGGTTCGCCATACCCTGAACCATCACCGGGAGCAGCAAGTCGTTGAAGGCCCACAGGATGGTTGTGAACTGGGCCGAAAACGCTGCTCCCGTCCACCAAGTTGCACGATGGCCTTGCAGGGCGTACTGGGCCTGGACAAATCCAGCGTCGATCTCATCGGCGCCTACACGCATATGCGTCGGGCCATGGTCCTCGAACCTCGCAAATTGGAGCGCCTCGTTGGTGGCGCCCAGGACTCCACTTTCTACCATTTTACCAAACCCGTCGACCACAACGCCTCGTGCTCCGTCAGCGTCCAGGCCAGCGTCGGCGTGAACGATGAAGCGAAAAAGGTCACTGCCCTGGCCGAAATGGTCGAACCGCGCGTTGAACGGCGGCAGAGGAAGTACCGTCCAGTTAGACGGCTCCGCAACGGCGGGCATGTTGGTCAGCGACTGATTAACAACCAAAGACGGGTTCCTTACCGCCCCGACGTAGACTGTCGAGCTTTGGAACTTGGAGAAGACGGCGGACTCGCTCGCGTCCAGATCGAAGGGCCTCATGTTCTCAGCACTTGGTTCGATAGCGACCAGGAGCCGCCGGGCTTTGATGCGCTTCCTGGTTCCACCTGCGGCCTCCACCGTGATTGTGACGCCGGAACCATCGCCACGCTCAGAACAGACCACGGTGCTGGAATAGAGCACATCCTGGCCCAACAGACCGCCGATCTTCCGGTACAGCTCGTAGTTGTCACCGGACACCGGAACCACGTTGCTGGTCTCACCGAAAAATGTACCCGTCAAAGGTGCTCCTATGGCCTGCATCACGTACATCGTGGCAGTGTTCATGATGTCGCCGACGCCCATACCCGTCAGTTCGAAAAGCCGCGGTACGGCTGCCGATATGTTATATTTGGCCACAAAGTCTCTGAACAATAGTGTCAAGTCCTCTGGGATGTTACCCGGCAGTGGGAAATTAAAAAAGCCTGGTATGAGCAGGTCCTCGTATCGCTTGCAGATTTCATGGTACCTTTCGAGGGCGGCGAGCGCTTCGGTGCTGGTAGGAGCAGTGTAGTTGCCCAGGGCGCGGCCAGTGGTGAAGTCGACGTACTTGGTGGCGAGGGGTGTCTGCGGCTTTGTCATGACGGATATGTTCATGCGTTTAGTGACGAAGTCGACGGTATTCTTGTAGGTAGTCCAAGCTTGGACCCCGATATTTATGGGTTGTCCAGTGAGAGTGTCATGATACGTCTTTGTGTGCCCACCCTGTGACGCAGTTAGCACTGTTATACTCTGCTGCGGACGGCGGTTTCCTAGCGCACGAGTATCTCTCCTTTCTCGACCAGGACTATCGTCTTTCCCATGTCGCGCAGCTTGACTGCTGCATGTGCGCCTGAGGCGCCACCCCCCACGATAACCACATCGCGGTTGATTACCTCGGTGGCGGTGTCGGGAACCGCTCCCGCAGCGACACTGAGGAGTGCAATGAGCACTGATGAGCATGCGGTGTGGCGCATTGCTTGTACTTGATGGCTTCTACGTGAGCGGTTGTGCGCACTTTAACCTCTATTGAAGTGGGCGCTGGATTTCGTCCAGCCCGCCCGACCTAGCCGGGATGTATATACATTACACCGACCTATTTCTGTGGAATCAGTGCGCTTGGCACCTGCTAGAAAGTGGTATTGTGGAATGAGGGGCTTGCATGCACCGGTGTTCGATGACTGTCAGCCCATTGGTTCTCTTGTCGCAGCAAGGGACAGGTTACCGGTAAGCAAACCAGATCGCGAAGATGAATCTTCCGAGGGGACGCCAAACCGGCAGATTTCGCACGGCTACAGTTACTTCCTTCCGGTCCGGTAGAATGAGCGCTTCCGAGACCTCGCGTGGTGATTGGCATTGCGTAACGTCGTTACACATCGCTGCGGCCGCCACTTGGATGTGGTCAGCATATGTATTTGCACTGCGGGCCTCCTAGCAAGAAGATTAACATTTGAAGCCTGGGTATATTGAACTGGTGCCAAAAGGGGGTTGAGAGTGGTACTCAGAGTGTACATCAGAGTCTATGATTCCGCGTTCGAGTCACATAAGTACCACCAGAGATCATGATGGCTTTGACCAAGACATGTTGACCATAGGAGACCTTGCACTTTGATCAAAGTAGCAGCGCCACGAATATCTTGCGTTCAAGCGGTTTCTGTTTTGACTGTTACAGTCACAGTCACTTCTTGAACACCAACGCTACGCCTGGGGGCAAGGGACCTGTCGATACTTTCTTGGCTGCTTTAATCATTGCGAGACCTACTGCCATTATCGCGAACACTACTTTTACGACAAGCAATACATCAGCGATCAATAGCCCGCTGCCAAGCGGTTTCGTTCTTAATCCGTATACATCCTGAAGGCATACAGTGTCTTTCTACAGTGGTAAGTGTGGTTTCATTTCTGGTCTCGAATACATACGTATAACTAGGTTCATTTCTATTCCATATATAGTTGAAGCCATACACAGCGGCTTCATATAGTACTAGACACTTCCTCTGGCGTTTGGTCACGTCACCCGCCCAAGCTTAAAAGACGCGCGTTAAACAAGATGAAGAACTTGAGAAACAATCTAGAGCATCCCATCCCCAAGACTTCCGTCACAAACTCTACAACCTCCCCCATACATAAAAAATGTATGCGGTGCCTTCATACAGTGGTAAACGCCTAAGACCTAGCGTTTAAAAAACTAAAATGCTGATAACAGTGTAGAGAGAACACAGTACGTCTGTCCACGGGCACGTGGCCTCAGCCTCGTGCCACCCACGTCGATAAAACCATCCATTTTATGCCAAAATGGACTCAGCTTAGTGCAGCAGAGCTCGCCAGGCCCACCTCTCCAGGACCGTTACATGTGATTATATGGATGACATAAATCAATATAGCTAGGTCTCGAACAGCTGCTAGAATGACTATGTTTTCATTTCTTGGTGGCACTGAGATCACCACTAACACCATGACACTCAAGCCAAAGTTCTTGGCCCAACAACTTGCTATTACTGTAGCACCTAACGAAGCTGGCTGGAAGTTCCTACAGGATTTATCTCTTGCCGCCGTCACAGGCACTGAAGTGAAAGATTACCCTTCGATTCGTCGCCAGACGCCATAAAACGCGCATTTTCGTTAACATTAACATGCGAGTTCCTCGTCGGTGTGGTGTCTCTCGGTGCCGCAGTGTGTGAGTGCCTGGTACCAGGTACCTAAGTACTTACCTACCTAGTAGGTAAGTAGGTAGGTGGTTTCTGGCTGACTAAGCCACACTGCGAGACAAACCCAGATGTGGCCCTCGACACCGCCCAAACCCCACCCGAAGCCCCCACGCCAATGTCAAACCACGAGGGATGGGTGCATGAACAGATCCAGGGCGACCCGTTGGGACTGGTTTCGTGAGTGTGGGGGGTTGGGAAAGAGCCGCATGGTCGATGTCGACCTCTGCTGGACGTAGCATCGTCGTCATCAGCCCGTCCACTCGACCAGGTCCCAGCTTGACACGCCGTCTCGCACGATGAGCCGATGCTGGTCGATCCTCCATTCGGCGTACATGGTGCGGACGGCCTTGATGGCCTCCTTGTGCGCCGGGCCGGTGCCCCCCTTGCGGGCGTCTTCCCGGCTGCGCCAGATGCACGTCGCCAGGTTGCGGAGATTCTGATCGGGTGTGCCGAACCAATACCTGCCAGCGTCGCAACCTCTGTTAGTTTTGGTGACGAGCCGGGGCAGGAAAAGACATACTTGAGGAAGCCGCCGCTGGCTGTGGCCTCGGCGTGTGCCGCCTTGTCGAGGTCGCCAAGGTGGCTGTAGTCGATGCCCGACTCGTATCGCGACCGGAAGGCCACGATGTACCACGACGTCTCCCTCCACCTGTGGTTGCGGGCTGCTGCTAGCTCTCGCACCCGGCCCACCACCTCGTCCCAGTTGAACGTGTCTGCGTAGGCTGCCGTCGCGTAGTCCTCCCGCAGGCACCTGAGGCCCACCAGTGCTTCTGCCAGAAGCTGGTTCTCGGCGTCCAGGGTCCCGAGGTCCAACAGATGGTCTGCCTCGGTGTATGGCGAGGCCACCAGGTATCGCTGGGTGCCACCTGCTACGCCATCCACGGCCTTCTCGTCCAGGAAGGCCCTCTCCGTCTCGGACAACGCTGCCTTGCCGCCTGTGACTATATCGTTGATGGTCATCTCGGCCGTCTGTCACTTGCCTGTTCTGTGAAACTGCCGCCGCTGCCTGGATATGAGACAGGAGAGGTGGTCTTGTCCGTGAGTACCAACCAGCCGACAGCAAGACAACGTCACCGGCGCAGGGAGCGAGTGGGCTGTTGGCGGCTAGTCTTCAACTCATGCATGTACACATGTAAATGTGTGAGTGAGTGGGTGAGTGGGTGAGTGGGTGGTGAGTGGCGCGGGCGGGCGGGCGAGCACACACATATATATGCATACAACAAACTCATGTGTTCAAAAAGATATATTTGTGACAGGGCTGTCGCATTCAGATGCTGATCCCCAGGGAATAGCTGCACCGGCGGCAGAGAGTGCTTGCAAGGCCGGGGGACTGGCACAAGGTTTATGAAATCTGTCGCAATAATGGCGAGCGACGGTCCTGGCCCATCCGGGTGTCTCCCACTTACGGACCAAGATGGGCCAGTTCAGAAATTGTAATGGCCCGGGAACGGTAACGGGGGCGGGCTGGGACAAGCAAGCACGACACAGGCCCCATGGGTCTACTCCTAGTCCGTTTATCTCTCTGCTGAGAATAGGTACCGTGCCTGCGTGCGCTAGACAAAGTGTCGAGTCCGGATGGACTGGTCCAATGTACCTGCAGACCTACCTACCTAGTAGGTAGGTACTTGAGCAGTATCTAGTCTAGTCTCCGGTCTGTTCAACCTCTCACCTCTCTGCCCCCAGCTTCAGCCAGCCTGCTCAACGCTGCTCTTGGTCATTTTTGCTTCTCTCTTGTGGCAGCCGTCCCCCCCCCCTTTCATGCCGCATCCTGTCCTGAATGCTTCTGGTGCCGAGGTTGTTAGGATGCTGCCGCCGCCGCCGCTGCTGCTGGTGTTTCAAACGGTGCGACGGCTCGGGGCGCCCGTCTTTGCAGGCGAGCAAATCGCGCCATTGCCCGACGGGTTGATGCCACATTTTTTTTTTGGAGAAAGACAAAGCAGGCAAGCACTAGGCTAGACTAATTACCTCCCAGAAATTAATTTGCCTGGGTGCCTATACAAACACTGACAGGTCCTGCGCACAGGAGCCCTCACCGCCTGGCCTTGCCGTGCTCTCACCGGATGGTATCCCTGGGGATATGAGCATGACACTTCAAGGGTTCCCGGCGGCACTGAGCATGCATGACCTATCGGGTCGAGTCATTTCCCAACGTTTTTCAAGGCCGGCTGGGCGAGACGTGGCAATGCAGAACTATGCTCTGTCTATCTGATAATGTGCGCATGCTGGGATTGGATCCTCGACGTCTTCGCACCACGCGTGTGTGCACCGACGCCGGCCGGCCTGCATGCCTGCATGCTACGCCTCCTGCAACGCAACTCTGCGTGCGAGCCAGAAAAGCCATCTCGGCATCCCGCCCGTGATAGCACAGATAAGGATCATATGCTTTGGATGCTGAACCATATACCGGTCCCGGTCCCTCGAGGAAACCGCAACGGGAAACCGACCTACCACAACCTCCCCCTTTCTTGGAACCCGGCCCCAACACACACGCACATATATAACACAGCACACACACCCACACACACCCATGACGAGAGAGGGCCGGATATACAGCTGCGGCCCGATCCTCAACTCAAAGCTGGTTGCGCTAATGCTGCAGGACTATCGCCCATCTGTGACTGGCTCATCTGCGTCTGGCTCGCCATCCTCAAACAAGCAGTCATCACATGGGCCCTGAGGCAGCCATGGCTGCTTTGCAATGCCCCCCTCTCACGTCCATTCTCACCAACACCCAAGGCGGACTTTGACCTGGCACCCCGGCCAGAGGGGCACGACGAGAGCACTGCAGGCACTACAAGAACACTTGAGGTTCTTACTAAAGTGGACTACGGTACACACTGTCATGGCTCACGACACACAATTGATTGTACTGCACACCGCGCTGAAGAGCGTCGTGCTATCATGCTGAGGAATACCGCCCTGCTGCAGCCTGCTGCGCGGCAACCCCTTCTTGTTCTGCCACTGTTGCTGCGGCGGACAACCTCACATCATAATGACCAGACTTCCAACCTCTCACGGGGTGTCATCATCCGTATCACCCACCCCGCTGCTGCCCTTTAACCACACCTTGGCAACCTCATACGTGCCCAGGTATAGTCCGCTGCCTAACGCCGTCCACGCTGCCCGGAGTAGTCCCCCCCTGAACAATCCGTACACCCCCTTTTCCTGGTAGATCAGCCTCGCCACCTGCATCCCGTTCAGCCCCTGCCGTCTGACCGCGCCTTCCAGCTGCTTCCGTGTCTCGCCATGACCCCCCTCCCTCGTGAGCTTGGCCCCCGAGTGCCGCAGCTCTTGCTCCTGCTTTTCGAGCCGGGCCCGCTGCTGCCTCTCTTCGCCGGCAAAAAGCATCATCCGCGTCTTGACCGTATCCGCAGGCGAAGTCACCACCGCAGCTACGGCACCAGACAGCGCGGCGCTGGCGCCGTTGACTAGGCCTGTCTCGAGCAGCCCACGTGCCACTGCGCCCTGCTCCACCTTTCTCTCCCCTCCGGCTACCGCATCTTGTCCGTCCTTGACCGTCTGCGTGACTTTCGCCTGCCTGTCGCGCGACTCCCAGATGCGCCGCCGGAGGGCTTCAAACATGGGGAACTGCAGTGCGGTGAAGGGCAGGTTCCTAGCCAGCAGGGCGGTATACCCCGTCAGGAGGCGTCGGGCAGGGCCGCCAGCATCTCCCGGCGCCGCCAGCTTCCGTAAGGCCTGGATGGAGGTGCTGTTCCTCCAGCCGCGCGAGGGCCCAGGACCGGAGCCAGGGCTGGAGCGGATCATCTGCGCGTTCTGCTTGACGACCTCTGCAGGGGTGAGCACCAGACACGAGGCCATTTCGGCGGTGCCGGACGCCAGGGAGTGGACCAGCGGCGTGGGCAGGGCAGCCTGGCCTGGCAAGGCGGAGGAGAGGCCTGCGTAGAAGGGCTTGGTGGCCTCGTAGGTGGTAAAGAAGAGGCCTGCGGCAGGCAGGGTGGCGATGACGACGCTGCCAACACCATGGTAGAGCCCGCGGAAGACGTTGGCCGAGGCCTGGCTGGCAGGGGCCGAGCGCGAGAAGGTCTGGAGGTAGTCCTGGCTCTGGAGACGAGTCTTGATCGTGTCCAGGGGGTAGACGACGAGGTCGATGGTGAAGGCGGCCGCAGCGCCTGCCTGGAGACAGAGTTAGGGTCGGCCGCTCCGGCCCAGGACTGGCATGATGCTCTTGCGGGCACTCACGAGCAGAATTTCGGTATTTGTGTTGCTCATCGCATGTCATTCACTTGTGTGCAGCACCATGTCGGCAGAGGAAGTCGGCGGCGGGGAGATGAGATGGTTGGTCTTGTTGCTGCCCCAGGCCCGCCAGACCGGTTCAGATGCTTGTCATAGATCGGCCGTCTGCGGTCTTGGTGACGATGACATCAGCCCTCGGTCTCATGAGCCGGACTGTGGACGGTTGTTTGGATATGGACACATCATGTGCACATTTTCACAGAATTGTAACAATATATGCATAAGATGCGGCATGTGAAGTATAATAGGTACCTAGGTGCGTATAGATGTTAGCAGACTTGGCCACCACTGGCTGGTTTGTCACTTCGAAGTATTCTGTCTACTATGGGGGTGGGCTGGTTCCCATCACCAGAGGGTTGGTTGCCTTCAAAAACCGAGCAAATGGCTTATCGATAATCCTAGTGCACACGGACGGAGGTTGGAAGAAATGCATGCTTGGAATGCACACAAGTAGCGCAGCGGGGTTGCAAGGGTAGCAGGCCTGCGACCAATCAGCGATTTTGAGTGCCCCACCGCCTTCCGCGCCCGGATCCCACGAAAACTGTGCCTGGCACCCCCCAAAATCTTCAACTCCTGACGGGAAGGAGGTGTTCAGCACGCACTATCCAGCACCCAACGCCCGGCACCCAACCACCAGCTTCCACGACCGTCCTCGTCAACTCGAGACCGAACCGAAGATAAGTGGTACCAGACCGGACACAGGGAATCAACCACCCGCAAACATGGCCGAACCGAGAAAAGATGACACGATCAAGTCGGTCCAGGTCGAGGCCCTGGTGAGTCCCTCCCTCCTCTTTCTGCCCTCTGCCGTCCTCCTCCCCACTTGTGCTCGGGGCGATGGCTGTGGGAATTCTCATCACGCGTCGCGATGGCTGCTCCCACCCCATCTCTCTCTCTCTCTATCACTGCCCCGCCTGGCAGTGCCTCGCCATGGCACGACCCTGCGGCAGCAACACACGGACATGCCCGCTGACAGCCCTCTGTTCCCACGCACCAGGTCGTCATGAAGATCACCAAGCACTGCTCCTCGTCCTTCCCGACCACCGCGACCGGCTCCCTTGTCGGCCTGGATAACAACGCAACCCTCGAGGTCACCAACACATTCCCATTCCCAACCATCGATGTCGCCAGCGCCGACTCCCACCAGAACGATGCCTCCAGCCTGGCTGCTGCCGCCCCCCGCGCAAAGGCCAACATCAACTACCAGAACGAAATGATACGGCACCTCAAGGAGGTCAACGTCGATGCCAACAACGTCGGGTGGTACACCAGCGCCACCATGGGCAACTTTGTGAACCTGGGCTTCATCGAGAACATGTACCACTACCAGCGCGAGAACAACAACGTCGTCGCCCTCGTCCACGACGTCAGCCGGAGCTCCCAGGGCTCTCTCAGCCTCCGCGCCTTCAAGCTGACAAGCGCCTTCATGGCTGCCTACAAGGAGAACAAGTTCACGACGGAGAAGTAGGTTATTCACACGTGTCCACATCGCGCCGGTCTCCGCTCGGCGCAGGCACAACCATACTGACCGCATCACCAGCCTCCAAAAGACAAAGTTCACCTACAAGGACATCCTGCTTGAGCTCCCCGTCCACGTCCACAACTCGCACCTCCTCACCTCGTTCCTGCACCAGCTGCCGCCGCCGCCGGTGAACCCCGAGGTGGAGCTGCCTCAGTCGCTCTCCGACATTGAGCGCGCGCCGGTCCAGCTCCCCGCCTACCCGTCCCTGGACACGCTCGACCTGTCCATCGACCCGTTCCTCGAGAAGACGTGCGACCTCCTCCTGGACAGCATCGAGTCACACTACACAGACCTCAACAACCACCAGTACTACCAGAGGCAACTTGCGCGTGAGCAGGCAAAGATCACGGCATGGCAGACCAAGCGCAAGGCGGAAAACGCATCACGGGCAGCAGCCAAGCAGGCGCCACTGCCAGAAGACGAGTGGCAGAGGCTCTTCAAGCTGCCACAGGAGCCTAGCCGGCTGGAGGGCATGCTGAACGCCAAGCAGGTGGAGCAGTACAGCAGGCAGGTGGACGGGTTCACGGCAAATATCAGTGCCAAGATGTTCGCCGTGCGAGGCAACCTGGTGCCGGAGTAAGCAGGGCAAGGCCCCTTGGGTTGCTGTGGGCGAAGTCGGGCGGCCTCGTCTTGTGGCCAAGTGTTGGGGTGTCCACGGACGGAAGGGGCAGCTGAGGCCGCTCGAGGCACGAGGCACGCACGAATTAGCTGCTGCATTGGGATTTGGCGTTTGGGGACACAATGACGCGTACTCGAATCGCGATGACTGATAGAAGGGAAGGCTGCATTTGCCCGGGGGAAGGGGGAGGGGGGGCGTGGAGCGGAGCCGCAGAGACATATCGCAGCCGGAGCCAGTGCCCAAGTCAAAAGATCAGAGCTGGAGGCAGGACTGGAGGCGGGACTGCAGGCCGGAGCAAGAGGCCGGAGCAGCAGAGGCCGGAGCGTAGCTGGAGGCCTGGGCCTCGGCTCGTGGGCCAGTCACACAGACACGGCTGACAGGCGTCAGGGCGGGACAGGGCAGGACAGATCATGGGCAGCACCGTAGATCAAGCGACGAGCGAGGATGACAGCAAGCGTTGAAGACAAGGCTCGGGATCTTGATGGCCCTGTTGTCTGAAGTCCTGGGGCCTCAAAGTTTTTAATTGTGATACAAGGAAAAGCCAGAAAAGGGCAGTACAAGTCGCATGCACCGTGAGAATTGCCTGAAGGCGCCGCGCCCGTCGATGGGCCACGAGGTGTGCGTGCGCAAGGCCCACCGAGGGACGACGGGGAGAGAATTGAGGAAGGGAAGAGGAGGTGTAGTGCCGGTCGGGAGGGACCCGGGCATACACGACCGGGGGCGTCGGGGCGTCGGGGGACCAAGGACATCGGGGCTGACGGGATAAGAGCAGCAGGAGGAGCGAGGGGAGGGAAGGAAGTAGCGCCCCCCTCCTGGTTGATTGGCCCCAGTCAGCCTGGCGGCCACGGGGATCAATGAGCTGGAGACGGCGGGCCTTCTGGGACTGGTCAGCTCGCTGCTCGCTGACCGACTCGCCTGGGCGTGACATGGCTACAGAAACCGGACGGTGGGGCCCTGAGCTTACCTAAGCCCCCGCCCCTCGAGTCGAGCTCGGAGCTTGATGGAGGAGGTACAGCAGTTGCCCCTCGGCCCCTCAGCCCCTCTTGCACAGGACATGCTCCCCTCCCGTAGTCAGTCCGTCAGTCAGGGTCCCTGCCGAAGTTTTCTCTGGCCATCAACAAAACCCCGTCCTCCCTCGTCCCGTCCTGCCCGTGGTTGTCTGTTCCTGACACCTCATCCCTCCCTCTTTTCACATCTTGAACGTTGCCGTCTTCCATTTTGAGCGACTGCCCACCCCGCGGAAGCAAAGAGACAGCATCAGCAACAGCACCCGTTTGGTTGTAAGTAGGCTCTCCTGGCTCTCTATCTACCCAGCTCGTGTACGCACGCAAACCACCTGCTGCTACCCCTCAAGCTGCTGGCTTAACCCACCCCCGACTGTGCCCCGTCCCGGCTCTCGGGTTTTGGCGGCCCAGCTGGAATCGCCGAGTCAACTGCGCGGGCTCAGAGTTTTCCCACCCTGGCAGTTCACATTGATTCCCGGCGACAAAACTGCCTTCCAGACATGCTCCACTCTGTCTGACCCCTCCCGTCCCTCTGTCCCTCTGTCCCTCTGTCCATCCGCCCTGTGCTCAACCTCTCTCTCTCTCTACCAATACCTGCTCCCCAGCTTTCCTCCCCCCATCATCTGCTGTGCATCTCAGACTCGTCAAAGACTGGACCAGAGCTTGAGACGGCTAATTGACCAACCATCACAGCCCCCTCTACCTTGACACCAAAGACCACCACCACCTCAAACCGCCACAATGTCTGCCCCTGCTCAGAAGTTCAAGGTCGCCGACATCTCCCTCGCTGCCTTTGGCCGCCGGGAGATCGAGCTGGCCGAGAACGAGATGCCTGGCCTGATGGCCACCCGCCAGAAGTACGCCCAGGACCAGCCCCTGGCCGGCGCCCGCATTGCCGGCTGCCTGCACATGACCATCCAGACTGCCGTCCTGATCGAGACCCTGACCGCCCTCGGCGCCGAGGTCACCTGGACCTCGTGCAACATCTTCTCCACCCAGGACCACGCCGCCGCCGCCATTGCCGCCGCCGGCGTCCCCGTCTTTGCCTGGAAGGGCGAGTCGGAGGAAGAGTACAACTGGTGCCTCGAGCAGCAGCTCGGTGCCTTCAAGGACGGCAAGAAGCTCAACCTCATCCTCGACGACGGTGGTGACCTGACCCACCTCGTCCACGACAAGTACCCCGACATGCTCAAGGACTGCTACGGTGTCTCCGAGGAGACCACCACCGGCGTCCACCACCTGTACAAGATGCTCAAGAACGGCGAGCTCCTCGTCCCTGCCATCAACGTCAACGACTCGGTCACCAAGTCAAAGTTCGACAACCTCTACGGCTGCCGCGAGTCCCTGATCGACGGCATCAAGCGCGCCACCGATGTCATGATTGCCGGAAAGATCGCCGTCGTTGCTGGCTTTGGTGACGTCGGCAAGGGCTGCGCCCAGGCCCTGCACGGCATGGGTGCCCGTGTCATCGTCACCGAGATCGACCCCATCAACGCCCTGCAGGCCGCCATGGCCGGCTACCAGGTCGCCCCCATGGACAAGGTCGCCAGCATCGGCCAGATCTTCGTCACCACCACCGGCTGCCGTGACATCCTCGTCGGCAAGCACTTCGAGGCCATGCCTAACGACGCCATCGTCTGCAACATCGGCCACTTTGACATCGAGATCGACGTTGCCTGGCTCAAGGCCAACGCCAAGAGCGTTCAGAACATCAAGCCTCAGGTCGACCGTTACCTGATGTCCTCCGGCCGCCACATCATCCTCCTCGCCGAGGGCCGTCTCGTCAACCTGGGATGCGCCACCGGCCACTCCTCCTTCGTCATGTCCTGCTCCTTCACCAACCAGGTCCTTGCCCAGATCATGCTCTACAAGAACGAGGACAAGGCCTTCGGCGAGAAGTACGTCGAGTTTGCCAAGTCTGGCAAGCTCGAGAAGAAGGTCTACGTCCTGCCCAAGGTGCTGGACGAGGAGGTTGCCCGCCTGCACCTCTCCCACTGCAACGTCGAGCTCACCGAGCTCACCCCCGCGCAGTCCGAGTACCTCAGCCTGCCAACTGAGGGTCCTTACAAGAGCGACCAGTACGTGATCACCCTTGGCCCCCCCCCCCCCCCGAAAAAAATAAACAACAGAGAGGGGGGGGGCCGCGCCCAATTCTCACTCTCCCTTACTCGACGTATTCTAACATGTGCTGCAGCTACCGCTACTAAGCGTCTTCCCTGACGCAATATCTGTACATTGACGCGAGCTCACGGACATTTCAACACCGTCGATCTTGCCCTAATATCTGGGGGCTGAGGAGTGCGATCTTGCGCTAGAGTTCGGGAAGACACGAAAAGCAATGTTTTCAACAGCATCGGGGTCATGGCAATGGCCTTTTCTGAACAGGAGCAGCATTCTTGTTTGCTTTGGTCGGCAGGGACAACATCAAAACGGAAATTCATATGGGGGAGAGGGGCCGGAGGCGGCTGGCTTTTTCAACAAAAACGGCGTTGGGATAAATTATACCTTTGTTGCATTGATATTCCCCCGCCCTGGCTGGAAGGGCGTTTTGAACACTGCGTGGGCGGCTCATGCCCCCCATCGAGACCTGGCCCGGCCTGCGGGCGACTGGGCCAGCAGTTGGGCTCTTCAACGTAGCCGGGAGATGGTAGAGATGAGACAAATGAAGACAGAGAACAACTCGTACTCAACATGCCCGATCATGTGACACGTGCATAAGCGTGTTTACGGCATTTAACCGATGACGTTTGTTCGTGTGAACGTACGTACGAACTACGCTCTCTCCCGACCAGGACCGTGACTGTCTTTCCATCCCGGTAGAGAAATCAAGTCTATGTACGAATGTGTATGTATAAATACGCGCAAATGAGAGGACAAGGCAACGGAGGCATTTTCTTGGGAAGGAAGGGCTGGTAGACTGTTGGTTCAAGGCCTCTCGACAGGAGCCAGCGCTCTGCTGCGGCGATGCTATGAGAAGCTGCGATCCTTCACTCCATGCCCCTCTGCTCTGGGACGATGCTCTTCAGGCGGCCGTGGCTCATGGCCGTCTGGACGTTTGCCATGGTCCACTCCTCCATCTTGGCCTCGGTCTCGACCGTCCAAGTGCCCATGTGCGGCACCAGTAGGGCTCGGCGGTTGGCCAGCAGGCCTGGGTGGACGACTGGCTCATTTTCGTAGACATCCAGCCCGACGCTGGCAACCCTGCCTGAGTCCAGGGCCTCTACCAGGGCGGCCTCATCGATGACGGCACCCCGCGCCGTGTTGACAATGACGACGCCCGGCTTGACCATTGCCAGCTCGCGCGTGGAGATTATGTGCCTGGTTTGTGGCTGCGTGGCCTGGTCAGCGCACCTGTGCTTCTCGCGGGTCCTCGAGCAGATACAGGAGGGGGGATACATATATGTATATATGTGTGTGTGTGTGTATATATACATATATGTGTATATATATGTAAATATAAATACAAATATATACACACACATACACACATACATATATATGTGTATACACAGTGGGCGAGGGACGCACGTTTAGGGGAAGGTTCAGGCTTAGCACGTCGCTCGTCTTCAGCAGGGTGTCGAAGTCACAGTACTGGGCGCCCCCCAGCTCGGCCTCGACGTCCTCGTGCAGCCTGGTGCGGTTGTGGTACAGGATTCTCATGCCGAAGGCCAGGGCCTTCCTGGCCATGTTGCGACCTATGCCGCCCATGCCGATGATGCCCAGGCTCTTGCCCTGTGGGTCATGTCCCAGTGCAGGCAGCGACCCGTCGTCTTCGCGTCCCCGCCAGCTCCCCTGCCTGAGGTTGTGGACGCCCAGGGGGAAGTTCCGCAGGGCGCCGAGCATGAGAAACATGGCGGTATCAGCCGTGGCGTCGTCGACAGCCGTGGGCACGTTGGACACCCTGATGCCCCGGCTGGTGCAGGCTGGAACGTCCTGGAGCGCCACACGCGGTTGTCAGCCAGCCAGCCAGTCAGTCAGTCAGTCAGTCAGTCAGCCGGCCAGCAGGCCAGCAGACCTCACTCGTGTGCCCTACTATCTGATCAAAGCCAGCGCCATTGTGGCAGATATACTTGAGTGACGGCGGCAGGGCCGAGACGAGCTCCCGGTCGATGCGGCCGGTGATGGACACGGACCCAAAGGTACGGTAGGCCACGACGCACCCGTCAAAGGCCCCCGACGCTGCCTCGGCCAGGAACCCGGCCCTGTCGGTCGACCTGGGCACGACTATGTCGGCCATGCCGCCGACTGCAAGCTTCGTCAGCCGTCCATCCAGAACGCCCGCGCCGCCATGTACCGTCACCTACTCGCATCCCAAGTCTCGTGCGCATGTTCTATCGCGCCGAGTTGGAGCACCCTAGATCGAGAAGTTGCCATTTTCTGTCTGGGGCACTCAATGCCGCCCCTGCTTCACCTCTGTTGCTGCTGCTGCTGCTGCGCCTCAGCTGGTAACATGCACTGGTAATGTCGAGGGGGCTCACGGACTAGCAAACGGGCCGGATAGAGGGATGAAGCAGACAAGGAGAGAGAAAGAGTATGTGAGGAGAAGCGACGTCCTTTGTCTAGTACAGCCGGCCCGGCTGGCGGGTTGCTATATGTATATATATATATGTGTATATATATATATGTGTGTGTGTGTGTGTGTGTGTGCATATGTGCAGTTTGTGTCAACGAAAGGCCTCGGCCCAGGGTGATTGGGCGGGCGGCGACGACATTTAACCCGGGCAAACTCCTCGCCAGCTACTGACTCACTTGTAACCACCGACGAGGCCACATTCGCTTGCCCCTGCACAACGGCCTGGTCCTCCGAATCAGGAGCGGGATGGGCACCGACTGCATCGGCGGACAGCGCCCCTCGTCTGCTCTACACCTACTACCCCACATGTTCGTGTCCCCGGATCACACATCACATGCCCCTCCCTCCCTCTGTCCACAACGTCTATCCGTGTTCAAACATCTAGTACCACAATACAACGACGAGGTCACTGGTCCAAGATGCTTCAGACGGACTCCCGGTTTGTGTCAATTAAGATTAACAGTACAGCCCTGGTCAGCCATTGACCGTTTAGCGGGTCCATGGCTGATGCTGCATCCCGTCTCCCCTTTTGTTTTAGCTAACCTATAAACCCATCTGTACCCAAGCCCATTATCCGGCAGTTGCTGCCTTGCCCCGCTCGATGCCCCAACCACCACCGCCACCACCACCAGGCCATCCTCTCTTTCACTTTGATGCGGTATATAATACAAAAGTGCGCCTCTCTGTCCCTTGATGGGTCGCCAGAGCCAACGTGGACAAACACCCCTCAGTCCAACCTTGAACCCCTTATCCACCACCCGGCCAAAAAGGAATAATGAAATCAAGCAAAAATAACCGCTCACACATATGCCGGCCGTATCATGAGGCCAAAATCCAGCGCACCAATGCTAATAATCCGTTCCCCACAGCCATGCAATACTATCTCTGTTTGTCGTCGTTGTTGCCGTCGATACCAGGGCGGCTTGCGTGGTCCCATATGGGATTATACACACAGAAGAGTCGAGGGGATTGGTGGCAGTTGCCAATGTATTTAAGCTAGTATTTACGTGCAATGTTGAATCCAGGGTTGACGAGCGCCCGGCATGCCACGGATGCGAGCTGGCGAACAACGTTGGTCGTGCCGCCCGTGGCAGAGGCCTCTGCCTTGATAAACTGCGTGGCCACGTGGAGCTTGTTGCGCGGCTCGCACTCGTCGAGATGATCTGGAATCTTGTTCTCGTAGCCGGGCCCGAATCGCGGGCCCAGATCCCGTATGACGGCAAGCGAGTAGAGCACGTCACGGTTTTCGCGACCATCCAACAGGCTCCGAAGCCTCTGGAGATGCTGCTCCCGCCCGGCCTGCTCCTGGACCCGTAGGAACTCGGCCAGGGAATACCAGAATTCGTACTCCTTGCGTCGGTGCTGGTCCGCATTTCTTGGAGGCGGGATCAGGGGGTTCGTTGCGAGCACCTCGCCGTTCAAGAGCGCCTCAAAGACCTGCACGCGGTTCTTCAGGGTCGACCAGGGTCAGCTGCTGCTGCAACACTAGGCAAAACGGAAGACGGGAGGAAACAATTGACGGCCGGGGGGGGGGACTTACACGAGTCTCGCTTGGGTTGTTTTCCGGCAGAGGATCATCACGTGGCATGTTTACACCGGAGGGAATGGTGTATGCCAGCTTGGCCAGGGCCCAGACGACCCGGGTCTCGAGGTGCCCGCAGTAGGAGAAGTGGTTGGGATCAGCATTGACGGTGTGCAGGGAGACGAGGAAACTGCCCAGGAGGGAGATGAGGGGGTCGTTGTGAAGAAATACGGAAATGGAATTATGGCCCTGGCTCTGGAAGTTGAACCATTGCGACTCGAAGAATTGACAGAGGCCAGGAACGTAGATCTCATAGTAGATCTTTGTAAGTTCCTCGACAGACTGCGGCGTCGGCCTCAGGGTCGTCTCGATCCGAGGCGCGGCGCCGGAGCTGTCGATGATCTCATCGACCTTGAGCATCTTTACTGAGCAACTTGAGTAAGCGTGTGTGCCTGTTGTGGGGCGGAGGATGCTGAGAAAGGGGAGCGGCCACCTCTGAGGTGCGGTGCCTCTCCAGGCTGCAGCACGCTGAAGTCGGTGTTGGGGGGAGGGGCAGGAGCAGACGTGGCGAACGTGGCAGGTCCAGCCTTGTCCAAGGCCGGGTCGATGTCGACGGGTGGCCTGGCGGGCTCGAACGGCTCGTTCTTGACGGTGGTGCTGTCGTCTGATGATTCGCGGGCAGGGGGCGGGTCACTTGGGGTGAGAACCGGCGTCGGGTGGGTGGTATAAGGGGCAGCAGTGGCCGAGGAAGCTGACTGCCCTGCTGTCGAGATGGCTGAGGCGGATGGCGAGGGGCCGGCGCTGGGGGCAGGCTGGAGCGCCGATGGGGTTTGCTGCTGCTTGAATATGGGATCGTAGCCCAGACACTCGCGCTTCGACTTCTTGCAGTTGTTGCAGGTAGGGTGTGTCTCGTCACACTGGGACCACCGAGCGGCAGGCAGGGTCAGCTCACACAGATCGGCAAACCAGGTGCGTATGCATAGCAGGTTGGGGCTGGCGGCGACGTGGGGGAGGCTGGGCTGTTCTTGTGTGTTGAGGTGATGCTGGCCTAAGATGCTGGCCGGACGAGGGAGCGAGGGAGAGGTGCGGGCAGAAAGATGGGGTTTCGTCGCATGACCGAGCACGCGGCGGGACGGGACGGGACGAAGTTTTGGCGGGGTGCCCGCCAATCCCTCCTGCCCGTCCGCCGCGTGCCCACTGGCTTCCGTGACAAGGATGCAAGCAGTTCTCGATTGACACCATTCTTCGCTTGCAGAACAGTGCCCAGCCCAATGGGTCCTCGCTGCAACGTCAAGAAGCAGGCGAGGAGACAGTGAGGCAACATACGAATCGAAAGATCGGGGCCAAGTAAGAAGCCGAGAGGACCAAAGAGAGACGGGTCAAGAAAAAAGGGCTCGAGGTTTGAAGGAGCTGGAGGGGGCTACGGGCTGTCCGGGCTCAACGGCTCTCTTGTTCACTCCCGAGGTGCAAGCGCCGCTTCCCAAATGGGTCGAGGCTGGGGATCCGAGCCGGCAATGCATCGACTTTCGCATTCTCTGAAGGACGACACAACGTATCATCCTCGACTGCTGTCCGTCTATGCGCTGGTAGCCGGGCACCATCAGGGGGCAACGAGGTTGGTGATTGCCTCGGATTTTGGTTGACAAGGGACAAGAGTAGATTTTGATAGAAGCGCTAGGACGACGTACCTTGATCCGTCGTTTCCGGCACGTTAAACACCCAGTCTTGGTCCGACGCTTGATCTCCTATTAGCAACCGAGCCCCACCGTCAGCAACACCCAGGGAAAGAGCGAAAGACATGACTTGACAGACTCCGCTCCATCGTTGGTGGTGGTGATGGCCGAAATGACGCCGGACAGCGATGCGGTTGAACAACCCCATCGCCACCCCCGCCTGGGAGGGCATGCTTGCTCGCATGCCGCAACAGACGGCCACCCTCCGACATTAACAGGAAGACGAGCGCGCGTTGCCGCCACTCTGCCACGTACCTTTTTGTGCCTTCCCCCACTAAGCTGCATGCGCGGGTCATACAGCCCCGGCGGTAAGCCGTACCGCATCCCCATGGGGTCGTGCATGCCGTACGGCTGCTGGTTTATCGTGAAGTAGCCCATGTGCGGTCCAGGAGCCATCGTAGAGCCCATGGGATGGTGTTGCGGGTGCTGGGCGTATTGTGGCGGCGCGTGCTGTCCGTGTGTCTGTTGGGGCTGGTGAGGATATTGTTGGCCCTGAGGATGCTGCTGGATGGGATGCTGCGGCTGTCCCTGCTGCTGGTGGTCGAAGCTTCTCATGCTCGGGAGGGCCAGCGAGTGAGGCGGCGGGCCGGTCGGGCTCTGTCGGTACTGATCGACGGGCTGGCCGGGAGGTGGGTAGCCATACTGAGGGGGAGGCGGAGGAGGAGCATGGCCCGCTTGTGTTGGGTGAAGATGGTAGTGAGACCCGGGATAATTAACCGGCTGGAGTGTCGGCGGGGCATGTTTTTGCTGCTCAGAATTCTGTTGCTGTTGAGGCTGGCGAGGGCCAGTTGCCGGGGGAGGGTGTGACATTGGCGGCGATGGAGGGGGCACGCCCTGTGAGAATGGTGGAGGGCAGGGAGGCAGTTTCCCAGGCGCACTTGCATGCGAGGTTGTCGCCAGAGTAGCTGAGCTCGACTGCGAGGCCCCGGTGCGGAGCGGGCGGCTGGTCCCCCTTTCTCTGGTGCCGTCGTGATCCTTGCCGGTGTCACTGGAACCGGAGCTGGAGCTGGAGCTGGAGCTGGAGCTGGAGCTGGAGTTGGGACCGGCACTGGCTGCAGTGGCACTCAGGACGCTGGTCTTGCTCGAGTCGCTGCAGCTGGAGCTGGCAGGCCGGGGGCTGAGAAGTCGGCCCTGAGCTTGACCTCTGGCGTCCAAACTCTGTCCTCGTGGGCCTTGGGGCAGTGATGAGCCGGCGGTCGGCGCGTGGGTGCGGGCAGGCGTGTGCTCTTGGTCAGTTGGCTGGCGGGGAGAGCTGGACCACGAGCAAGAAAGAAGAGGTTGCTGGTCGCGGCAGGGCGGCTCCTGGGCGCGGGCAGGCGTGGAAGTAGGCAGGTTGGAGGGCGGTGGTTGTGCAGGACCAGACGCGCCAGAAGAAGACAAGGCCGTGCCTGGTGGAGCGCGTGGAGAGCTTGGTGGTCGTCGTGGGCTCTGGAGAGATGCTGCCAGCGGCAGGGCCGAGTCCTGAGGTTGTACCAGCTCGACGACTCCCTGTTGCAATAGTCCCTGGCCAGATCCAGATGCCAATCCCAACCGGTGCGGACGATGGCCCTGGGCGTGCTCCTGCGTCTGCGTGTGCTGCGTGTGCTGCGTGTGCTGCGTGTGCTGCGTGTGCTGCGTGTGCGCCTGCGTCTCCGGCTCTGACCTCGCCTGCTGGTACTCGTGCTTTTGCTGCGGCGGCGTCGGCGATGTATACCGGCTTGATGTCGAAGGAGGGTAGTCCATTTTGGGCGTGCTTTTATTACTTAGGGGCACATCCAAATTTTTATGGAGCCCCAGGTGAATTGAATTGGACCGACTGGACTGTGCCCCGTGCCGACGGACGAGGGTGGGCAATGAAGCCAAAAAGAGAGAGGGAGGGAAAATTCGCGTTGGATGCAAGTGGATAGGTGGTGTGGGGTGGAAGAGGTGAGGGAGACAGGGGGGCGGCACCGCGGGCAAGGTATCGGGCCAGGGGGCTGCCCAGGTACCTGTACCTCCCCGCAGCGGGGCCAGACATGGCTTCAGGGGGCAGTGATTGTACATGTACGAGGTGCTCGCCATTTGCTTGGTCACTGGTGTGTGCGTGCCGTCCCTCGCCGTAATCGCCGTACTGGTCTGCACCGTACTTTTTACCATGACCTGTCATATATCATCCCCTGCTGGCACGCCCACAGCACTGTGGCAGGCCAGGCTGCCAGGTAGACTGGGAGACTAGGCGCTGCCCAGGTGGGCTAGGATGTACGTACGTACGTGTGTATGCGTGCCAGGCCTTGCTTTGGGAGCCCATGGTTGGGTGGGAGCCCCGGTGAGAAGGGACTGGAAAAGGAGGCAGCAAGATGCAGCAGCAGCTTAGCTGCCCTCCGGGATGGGATGGCTGCGCTCCCGCCTCCCTCTGGCGACGGCCAGGGACCTCATCGCCTGTGGGCGAGGCTACCGTGGGCTGCATGTATCCCATAGGAGCCTGTCTCGCAGGTGATTCAACCCATCAACCCCGTCGGCGTACCTCCGGTCGCAATTTCAGCGTGGCACAGGTCCATATGCCAATATGCCTGTGTGTGCCCCGGCCTGTACCGCCCTGCCCCACGCCCGTACTGTCCCATGTCACAGTACTCGGTCCTGCGAGGTCTTGTGCAGCGTGTGGTTCAGGGGACGGGGCTTGTGGGGTGGCAGGCACGCCCAGGGTGCTTGGCCAGGTAGGTACTGTGTAGGTTGGTAGGTACGCAGTAGGTAATAGTATGGTTCCTATCATCCCCGCTTCCTCTCGAGTCTTGACCTTCCGTCTGTTCCCTCCCTCTTGCCCTCCTTTGCCAGGGGCGGGAGGGGCAGGGGGCTGGGCATTCAACCATGAACCTCGAACGGCCCGGGCTCCAGGTTGACAATCAAACGCAACCGCGTGCTGTGTGAAATGAGGAAATCTTCCATGACCGCATACTGCACGCTACCTTTGGGCAGGTCATCAGTGTCTTGGAGCACGGCGTACTGTGGTTGTGAGCACATTGGTCGCGCGGGAGCAAGGAGGATTGCCCATACACCCATACGCCCAGACACCCCGTCACCCCTGGGTCGGACCTCTGGCCCTGGGATGTCGCACAGGGGCTGCAAAATGCGGTCTCGGCCGAGTGGACAGGATGCCTTTTGGGCAGAGGGGAGGCGCGGGACAAGAGAAGGAGAGGCACAGAAGCGGGAACGGTTTCGCTGGCAGGCAGGGGTCGCCTCTTTTTCGCTCTCGTCCCCTTGGGACACATCAAGCGACAGATTGCCGACCGTGGGTGAGATTAGGATGAAATGGGATGGCAGGTCTTGACAGGGGACCTGCATGCACCGCAGCGAACCGATTTGGCTGGCAGCTGCCCCATCATGCCAGTCATGTACACTAACGTGCAACCGATGGGCTTTCATAACAGCCCAGTATTAATGGTGTCTGGGCAGACTGGCAGACAGGGCAGACAGGCAGATTAGGACACGACCGAGGCAAGGATGGCGGACCCAGGGATCAGGGACCTTTGAGGCAAGGAAACTCTGGTCTCGGCCGCCATCACCCGCCCTCCTACTAGCGCAGACAATGAACGGCAGCGGCAGCGTGCCTACGGGGAGGTACGAGGGAGACATAGCTACCGGCCTGCAGGCCCAGGTACCTACCTGGGCTGGCGTCTCGGCTTGCCTCGCTTGCTGTCTCGCTTCTGCCCGTTGGGTGAAGGGGGAACCAAGGGCCCTGGGGCCACGGTTCGCCTCCTGATAAAGATACGCGAGTCCGTTAGGCCTGCCCTAGCGGGAGCTTAATTCAAGGTTTGACGCCGTCAACCCTACGGGCTTCCTCGCCTGGGTGTAACTGCTCACCAGCAACACCCCGAAGAGCTCGTTTGATGACTCTAGGTTCAGGTATCCCGCCGGGGGCAATCACCCGGCCAACACGAGGCGGGCCACAAGAGGATCAAAGAGCATCTCTGGTGCATCCCGAACCGCCCTACTCTCCACTATCTGACTGGGTGTCAGGGTAGCTAGCCAGGTGAGCGAGCGGGTGCGTCGGGTGCGTGTCCCAAGGTCGGCCAGCCCCTGAATCAGACCCTTTCACGGATCCCTCAACTACCTGCCACATTTCAAGATTCTGACAGCCCCCGCTCGTGCTCCTCTCCCTGTGTGTGATACAACATGTGTACTATTATGTGGGTGTGTGTATGGGTGTGTGTGTGTGTGTACGAGAGAGAGAGAGAGAGGTGGGCGAGGGCGCATGTGTGCATTCCATCCATATCGTGATTATGCGCGCGTGTGTGACATCCTGTGTGCGCTTTTGTGGGTGTAATGCACTCCTACTGGGTTCTTGACCGGTTGGCTCATCTCTGTCCCTGTTGCTGGCTGGCTTGCCCTGCCTCGACTTATTTATTAGACGGGCTTCGTGCAGATCTGGCGAAACACTTCGTCACCCACCCGCCAGCCCGCCCATGCCACCATCCATCCGACTCGTACGGTTCCCGAGAATGCAGAGCCCTGTCCTTGCGCTGAGCATAGGCTCTCACTTGAACCCACTCCCTGTCAACAAGTCAGATGAACAGGTGCTTTGGCTTCTTCGGGTCATTCCCATATTATTGAAAGCCCCCCCCCACCACCACCACCACCACCACCACCACACACGCACATAGGCGCACAGGCCAAAGAAGAAAGGGAAGGATGAAGAAGAAAAGCCAGGTGCACATCCAGGCAATGCCGTGTGCTGTGTGCGCCCACGCACAAAAGAGGTAATGGAGTGACTTCTGCTGACGGCTCAGCAGCGCTCTCATGGTATGTATGGAGGTGGGACACCACGTAGGTCCCGGGTAAGAGATCCCGAAGGAGGTGGTCCCCTCCCCCCCTTTTTTCCTTTTATCCTTTGCTCACCTCGACCTCCGATGGTGCTCGCTTGCGAGGCCTGTACGGAGTACTTGGTACCCTTCCGAGCAGACTGTCGGACTCGACACAGGCTATATAGTCACCTAGGCGTGCAGTCTCGATACTCCAGGGCAGTTGCGATGACTGCAGATTAGATCTGCAACGAATCGGTCCCTCCCTCCCCCATCTCTCATCGCACAGCGCAGACGCTGCATCTCGTCTGGGTCACAGAGTTTATGCTCCGCGGAAGCAAGAGCGGACAGGGAAGTTCTCGAGATTGGCGAGCTCACATCAATCTGAACCCCTGTCGGCTGGCCGACTGACCGGCCGCCTGGCTTACACAGTGCCTGGGTGGACGACTCAGGCCCGAGGAAACCCCAATCAGACCATCCCGGGCTTCTTCTTCGCCCCCCCCCCGGTGGGGACAGTACTTTCTCTTCTTTTCCGTTTCACCTAACACCCAGTGTTGGGCTCTCCGAATCCTCTTCGGGGAGACGCTGCATCTCATCAAGAGCTTGAGGAGGGTGGAGGTGCAGCCGTCCACTCTCGTGACCCCCGGCAATCGACTGTCGGAAAGCCTAAAGAACATGAACAGTATATTGCCTCTCATTTGACCACAGACTGTATGCCAACAGCACTGCCGTGAGACTTCCGGCTGAATCAGCGAGAAACACTCGTTAGTCTCCTTGTCCATTTACCACCCCCAGCCCCCGGCTCTTGCAGATACGACATGTGCCAGATATGCTGCCCGGTGGTCGAACCTCGTGGCCTGTTGTGTACCGAGCACGGGGTTGTGGTCCTGGTCGTTTCTGAGACGTAAACTGCTTGCAACAAAGTACAAGGCGCCCGGCAGCTACCGTACCTGATGTAGGAGATGGCTTCGGGCGACCGGGCCGGCCATGTTGCCCTCGCGCCGTTCTCGTACTGACAAGGTGTAAATGTGGGATCATGTCCATACATGTTAGCGCGAGGGGCGCAATTGCGGCTCAGCTCAACTGGCCTCGTCGGGCTTCAAAAGGTAGCCTCGCCGGGCAACATGCCGAGAGATAGTTTGCAATCCCCGTGTGGTTTTCTGGGCGAAACTAGATTCACTTTGACGCAGCTCACGGGTGTTGGAAGGGTGGGCTCGGGGCACGCAGTCAAGCGTGGCCTCACAGCCATTATACCGCCTCGCGTACTAAATTGATGGTCGAATGCCTATGTCCCGTTGCGACGTAGTGTAGTTGAGGTCTGCGTGCTCACCTAATCAGCCATCTCGGTCGAGCTCCACCTGCGCAATGGGACGACTGAGCTCCAACTGCCTCCCTCCCTGCCATGACGCCAACATGCGAGCTAGCGTCCAACCCTCGGTGTCGAGCTTCCATGTGGCGTCAGGCACTCTCGGATGGCCCATTTCCCCACCCAAACTCGACTCTCAACAACAACGACCAACGACCAAGTTAAGCAGAATATACGATTCACGCGCAGCCACGGAGAGCTGGGTCTATAGGCGTTCACAACACCGGCAGTCACAGTGGCTTCACTCCTCTGGTCGAGACGGCAGAGATCAGACCCGGCCACCTCGGGCGATCCTGGCCCTTCCCCCAAGACACTGCCTCGGGAGGTCACAATGGCCGAGCAGCCGCCGGCGCAGCCCAGACTTACACCGCAGTTCTGCTTTTCAACAACTGTATTGCGTGGTGCGCTCGTCCTTCTACCCATCTGGCCTGCCTGGCCCGACTCTAAGCTGCCCGGCTGCTAATACATGCGCTTCCCTGCAGACTTCCTGCGGCTGTCTCGAAGTGCACTGGATGACTCCATCACGCAGAACCTCAACGCCCTCGTAACACCTGCCGCCCGCGGCTTCGACCCCACCTCCACCTCCCAGCGGACCTCGAGACCACAGGCCCGTGGGCAGATTGCACCCCGCTCGTGCCAGAACTTCAAGGACCAGGTTCTCTTCCCCACGTGGCAGGCCCGCTCCGACGTCTTGAGCTACTGCGCGCTGGTCGCCACCAGCCCGGATCCTGACGATCCCGATGCCACAGTCCGGGAGGCACAGCTGGAGAAGGACAGGGAGAGGGTCGTTGACGAGAGGCTTGACCCCTACTCGGCGCGCTACTTCCCCCGCGAGCCGAGGACGACTCAACTGGCTTTACTGTTGCGGCAGGAGCAGGGCGTGGAGAACATAGTCAGGTCGAGGACGTGGGGCCTCGTCCGGGAGAGGTGCGGTGACTCGGCCGACAACTGGGAGAGGGCCATGGCGGAATGGAGAGCCAGGAACGGCGCATAAGGGGGGTTTTGCGGGCTCGTTCTCTCGCTGGGAACCAAAATCCCCCAAGCGCCGAGCCTGACATATCGGGCAGGCCACTTGAGATAGATTTGCTAGCAGTAGACAGACGCCGGCTCTTGCCCAGGCGCTCCAGAGGTGACCTGCGCTGTAAAACGAAACCGCCTCGAGGGTTTGGGTGACTGCTGGTCATCGGACAGGGCATGACTGTCCGAGACTGCTCGTCCGTGGTGCTTGTGCCTGCACAAATGTCATGCTGGCAGGATAGTTGCGGCCCTCTCCTCTGTCCTCCTGGCGAGAAACGCCATTGGGTGTCCCTGCTGGTGATTGAGGCCAGCAGTTGGGCGCATATAGGTGTTGTGCTTGTCTCGAGTCCCGCCGTATCCTGGGTCGTACTGCGAACCATCCCCGACGGCTGGCGCCGGCTGGTGCCGTCCCGTCCCGTATCTCGCGTGTTGTACATTACGGTGGGGAGAGCCAATGACCCCACGTCCTGCTAACGGCAGCTCTGGAGAGCCCAGAGCCAGGCCAGAGGCTTGTCGTGCCGCGACTGACCTCCAACCCACCTCTGCCGGGAGCAGCTTCTTGTGCGTGTCTTGCTCCGTGTCTCTATGTAAGTTTTGACTACCTCAGCTTGCAGTCGGTTTCGCGCACGCGCACGTATACACCCACCCTCACACCAACACTTCCCGTATCCTAAAACCTGGCCTCTACTACACTCCGCCCCAAGGCCACGGCCAAAATTTGCCTTGACATCTGCCCGGCCCGGCATGTGCGCAGCTAGCTGCCATCCTCACCTCCCGAGCTCATAACACGGGCATTCCGTTCCACCAAGCCGAGCCCACTCATACCTATCTGCCTGCGAGGCAACTGACTGTACTTGCGCGCCCTCTCCTGCCGTAGCACCCGCGCCCCTGCGACCCGCCCAGGTAGCTGACAACGTCCTTGCCCACGCAGACCCCGTCCCACTCCCAACACAACACGCCTTTCTCCAAGCGACACGGCGCCACGCCCATCCGTCGAAATGTCGCAGAAGTTGAGCACGAGAGAGCAAAACCTCTTCCGCCAGGTCGTCCGCAACTATGAGGAGAAGCAATACAAGCGTGGCCTCAAGGCTGCCGAACAGATCCTCAAGAAGAACGCCAGGCACGGCGACACAATGGCCATGAAGGCCCTCATACTGAACGCCCAGGGGAAGACCGACGAGGCCTTTGCACTGGGCAAGGAGGCCCTGACTGTCGACATGAAGTCGCACATCTGCTGGCACGTCTATGGGCTGCTTTACCGGACCAACAAGAACTTCGAGGAGGCCATCAAGGCATACCGCTTCGCCCTCAAGCTCGAGCCCGACTCCAGCCAGATCCAGCGAGACCTTGCCATCCTCCAGATCCAGATGCGCGACTACCACGGGTACGTCCAGAGCAGGCTCTCCATGCTGCAGCAGCGCCCCCAGCTGAGGCAGAGCTGGACCGGCCTGGCCATCGCCCACCACCTCGCCGGCAACCTCACCGAGGCTGAGAATATCCTCAAGACATTCGAAGAGACGCTCAAAACCCCTCCCCCAAAGACAGATGTAGAGCATGCAGAGGCCATCATGTACCGGAACATGATCATTGCCGAGACTGGCGACATCCAGAGGGCCTTGGACCATCTTGAATCGAACTGCAAGCAGAACCTGGACCGCCTAGCCTACATGGAAGCACGGGCCAAGTATCTGACCCAGCTGGGGAGGAAGGATGAAGCTGCCCGGGCCTATCGTGCACTTCTTGACCGTAACCCTGATCATCCTGAATATTACGACGCCCTCATCGCGGTCCTTGACCTGGCGGAGGACGATCACGCGGCACGCAAAGCCCTCTATGACGAGTATGTTGCAAAGTCGCCCCGCTCAGACGCCGCCAAACGGCTTCCCCTGGACTTTTTGACCGGTATGTGCAAATGTGCAACCCAAAGAATCGCAGACGGAATCCACGACTTGCCAAATTGGCACTTGCTTTCCGTCCCGCCCCGGTGCCCCCCCTTCCCTCCCCTCACCAACCCAAATCATCTTGTCTCGGGATTTCAACTGACCTTGTCTAGGCGATGAGTTCCGGGAAGCAGCGAAAAAGTACCTGGCTGCGGTTCTGGACAAGGGCGTGCCCTCTACCTTTGCCAACCTGAAGCATTTGTATAGTGACGATTTCAAGAGAGCGACCCTGCCTGCCCTCGTACAAGAATACCTGGACACGGCAGATGCGCAGCAGGCCAACGGGGACAGCTCCAAGGGCAAAGGGGCAGCCCTGTACTTTCTGGCCCAGCACTACAACTACTCCAAGAGCCGGGACCTTGCCAAGGCTATGGAGTACGTGGACAGGGCCATTGAGCTCGATCCCAAGAACGTTGACTTTGCCATGACCAAGGCTCGCATATGGAAGCACCACGGGAACCTGCCCAAGGCCTCGGAGGCCATGGACCATGCCCGAGCATTGGACACCAGGGATAGATACATCAACACCAAGGCAGCCAAGTACCAGTTGCGGAACAACGAGTGCGACAAGGCACTCAGGACAATGGGAATGTTCACCAAGGCCGATACCCCCGGCGGTCCGCTCGCAGACCTTCTGGACATGCAGAGCGTCTGGTTCCTGACCGAGGACGGCGAGGCCCACGCGCGGCTAGGCAACAAGGGAATAGCGCTGAAGCGGTTTCATGCGGTCTACAACATCTTTGACGTGTGGCAGGAGGACCAGTTCGACTTCCACAGCTTCTCGCTGCGAAAGGGCATGATCCGGGCCTATGTCGACATGGTGAGGTGGGAGGACCACCTCCGGGACCACCCCATGTACACGCGCGTGGCGATCGGTGCCGCACGCGTCTACCTGCGGCTACACGAGGAGCGGGCTGCAGCGGAAGCCAACGGGGTCAACGGCTCAGCGGACGCGCATGGTGACGACGCCCTGGAGAAGAAGAAGGCGGCAAAGAAGGCGAGGAAGGAGTCGCAGCGGCTGGAGCGGGAGGCGGCGGAGAGGGCAGCCAAGCAGAACCCCAACCAGGGCCAAAAAGGCAAGCAGGACGCGGAGGCGCTCAAGAAGAAGGACGACGACCCGCTGGGGCAGAAACTGACGGCCACGACGGACCCGCTGGGAGAGGCCATGAAGTTTGTCAACCCGATGCTAGCGTGCAGCCCGAAAAGCATTGATGCGCAGACGACAGCCTTTGAGGTGCTGATTCTCAGGAGTAAGTCATGCGGGCCGGCGACCGCGCCGGCGCGGGGGGGGCGTGGCGCAGCGCATCCCTGCCCGGACAAGAACCTCATTGCTGACAAGCGGTCGATACAGAAAAGTACATACTGGCGCTTGGTTGCCTGAAGGCCGTGCTGGCGCTGGACAAGGAGAATGCCAAGGCCCACGAACAGGCGGTGCGGCTCAGGCAGGCGCTGGACAAGGAGGCGGGCACACTGTCACCCAAGGTGGCCGAGGTCATCAAGGCGGAGTTTACGGAAGTCCCGGCATCTACGGACCTCACCAAGCACAACGAGGAGTTCCGGAAGAGGCACGAAAGCAGCGCGTCGCACGTGCTTGCAACGATCCGCGTGAAAGACAGGCTGGGCGAGGACCGGGGTAGGCTGGGCAAGGAGGTAACAAGGCTGCTGCAGATAGAGGGAGTAGGGCTCAGGGAGGCCAGCGATGCGCAAGAACTGCTGAGGAGCTGGAAGAGCGGAGAGCTCGAGGCATTCAAGAAGGCGGCAGCGCAGAAGTGGCCCGAGTCGTCGGTTTTCATATAGAAAGGGCCGCTTGGATAGGGTTGGTGGCCGAAGATTTAGGGGAGGGGGGAAGGGAGGCGACAGGTGGGCTGCAAGCCGGGGTTGGCAAGACTGTAGATAGTTTGTTGAAGACGGTCAATGGAGAAAAAGAAGCAATCGAGCCACGGAAGCCTTGAAGCCTGCTCGCTGCTGGCGAGGCAGTCTCGGGCGGAGAGGAAGCAGAGGGCGAGGCGAAGGTGGACGCAACGCAACTGGTCACATCGCTGGGGGTAGTGATATGGCTGCAATGCACCCCTGACGAGGTCGATGTCCATGTTGCATGGCGCATCGGGCATGGGCATGGTTGCATGCGTGACCAGCCGAGCTCGGCTCCCGCGGACTGGCCTAGGGTCTGTGCGAGGCCAGTCTCAAAGGGCGATGATATTGAAGTGCAAAAAAATGTGCCCCGAGAGGGACGGACAACAAGAGAAGCCTCGGTTGGATGGACCTGCAGTGGCCTCTAGGTAGGCAAGCTGACTTACTTAGGTTTAAGTATACATGGGGCAGGTTGCACACAGTAAATAACATGTTGACGAGACCCGTGCGCCGTGTCGCCGTGTCCCGGGAGTACCGGGTACCTTCCACGCAGGCAGGTGGTCTGCGGCTAGTGTGCCTGGGGGACCTGGACCTTTACGTACATACTACAGGCATCCAAGGCGGTCGATCTACTTATATGGTGGAATACTCTCGTCTCACCGTCCCCCTTCCTCGAAGAAACACACACCCACACACACACACACACACACACATCTCTCAACACATCTTTCGACCCACCCTCCCCAGCCAGTCTCTCTTTTGGACCAACCCTCGTCCGGCCGCCGGCGAGGTCTTGAGGAGTTACAGTGACACAACACGCTCCGCCCCAGTCCAGCTCCGGCTCCCGGGTCCGGCTCGCTCGCGCCGTGCCGTTCGCACCCGTCGCCCGGTCTCCCTCGTGCCTGGGCGCGCCGGCCTGTGTGAGGTTTCAAGGGATCAAGATAAAGGAACAGTGCAACGACTCCATATGTACATTATCCCTGTGCTCCGGGCCTCCTCCACCCTGTCCCAAGCCCCCCCGTGCCGGCCTCGCACAGCCTGATGCCGCCGCAGCCTCCCAACCCGGCCGAGCCGCCCGCGCCCGGTGACTCGGACTGCTCCATCAGCCTCGCTCCAGACCTGTCCCTCGCCATACAGCACGACTCGCTGCTCATCCAAGGTACGGCCGACCCTGGGCGCCGCCCGACACCTCAGGCACTGACTGACATGATATGAACGTTCGCAGATGGCAGGGCGGGTCCTGCCAAGAAGAGCAGGACGTGCGGCTTTGGCTCCTCAGGTGCGTTCGTCTGTGTAGACCCCCAACAAGAGTCCAGAGGAAAGGCCGGTGCCGTGCTGACCGCGTCCCTCGCTGCCTGCTAGGCCCCTCACAGCCTCCCACCCCGCGGCGCATCCCCCTTTACAACATCCTCTGGGCCGAGCTCGACAGTGCCCGCCGCACCCTGACCATCGACTACGCCCGCGACGTCTCCAAGACCAGCCGCCGGGCTGCGAAGCTGTGCCTCCCCCTCAGCCCCGAGGCCCCTGCCCCCGGCGCTGCCGCGGCCGAGTCCGTCTCGGAATGGGTACAACAGCTCGTGGCCCGCTCGTACGGGCCCGCCCCCGCAGGAGGCGCGCCTACGTCCTGGTCAACCCCCATGCCGGGCCCGGCGGCGCCGTCAAGATATGGGAGACCCAGGTCAAGCCCATATTCGACGCCGCGCGCATGGCCCTGACCGTACACCGCACCACCTTCTCCGGCGAGGCCGTCGGCCTGGTCGAGAACATCGACATTGACCAGTTCGACATCATCGTGCCCTGCAGCGGCGACGGCCTGCCCCACGAGGTCTTCAACGGCCTGGCCAGGCGCCCCGACGCGAGGCGAGCCCTGCACAAGGTTGCCGTCGCCCACATCCCCTGCGGCAGCGGCAATGCCCTCGCCTGCAATGCCTTTGGCACCCACAGGCCCTCCCTGGCCGCCCTGGCCATCGTCAAGGGCCTCGCCACCCCGCTCGACCTCATCAGCATCACCCAGGGCGACAGGCGCATCCTGTCCTTCCTCAGCCAGACCCTGGGCATCATGGCCGAGGCCGACCTCGGCACCGAACACCTGCGCTGGATGGGCGAGCACCGCTTCACCTACGGCGTCGTCATGCGCATTCTCAAGAAGAAGGTCTACCCCTGCGACCTGTGGGCAAAGGTCGACATCGACCACAAGGACGCCGTCAGAGACCACTACAGGCGCGAGAGGGAGAACTCCTCCCTCCTCGAGCTCGACAAGACCACACCCCCGCCCGCCCCGGCCCCGCCCCCCGGCGGTGCCCAGAGCTCTGTTGCTGACTCGGACGATGCGACGCGCGACGACGACGCCACTGCCGGGCTGCCACCCTTGAAGTACGGCACCATCAACGACAAGCTGCCCCAGGGCTGGGAGAAGCTTGGGGCCGACAAGGTCGGGAACTTCTACTGTGGGAATGTGAGTCGCCGCCTCCAACCCCCCCCCCCCACACACGCTCCGGCGGACGAGGCTCCGGCCCCGGGTTTGACCACGGGCTCGCTAATGCGCACGCAGGTCGCCTACATGGCTCCCGACGTCGTCTTCTTCAATGCCGCCTGGCTAAACGACGGGCTGATGGACCTTGTCACGGTCGACGGCGACGTGCCCACGCCCAAGGCCCCAGGCCTGCTCTTATCCGTCGGCAACAACTCCTTCTTTGATAACCCCCTCGTAACGTACCGCAAGGTCTCGGCTTTCCGCATCATACCCAAGGACCAGAAAGATGGGTACATCAGCATCGACGGCGAGAAGGTCCCGTTCGAGCCTTTTCAGGCCGAGGTGCACCAGGGCCTGGGCATGGTGATCACAAAGCGCGGCGTGATGGAGCATGATGGCCCCAGGGATTGGGACCGGGTCACGACGAGCCAGCGTCTAATGGCCTAGGCGTCTGCTGCGCCGTCGCACGCATGTACAAAGCTGTGGGAAAATCGTGCACACCAAGAATCAGTGATACCCCGGTGACGAGGGACCAAGGGTCCATCTACGTGGATAGAATTTGGATAATACATAATAATCAGTTAGAACTCAGTCATGGTTCTGGGTTTCGTTGCGGCCCTCAACTCGTATGTAGTGAGGACGGTACCAATTACATTGCTGCCTCCGCATGCCCTCAGGTCACGCTCAGGCCTGACCGGGTGACAGATAGATTTGTAGAATGTAACCGCTGCCTGGCCCCAAGGGACTCACTCGATCTTTCATGCCACACTTTTCCTGCGAAGCCTCGGTCGCAAGCAGAGCGAGCAAGGTGTTGGGGAGAGCCTCTGCCAGTCTTGCCCCTTGCCGTTTCCGATCACCTACGGTGCCATTGTCCCAGTTGCCCTTAACCAAAGCCCCGGCTGGCACATTGGCATCGGTGCTGGTTCAAGTCTATGTCACCAAAAGTGGCTACAATGGGGGCAGACAGACCCAGGCAAGGTATACCGACGGCACCCTGGCGACCCGAGCGCCGAAACCCATCGGCTGGGGTTCGCTGCCAGTGAGAATCCCGCCAAATGCCCAGCACAAGTGTCACTCGTGTGCGACGGTGTCGACATCGGCCTCAGTCCAACCCGGCCCATTCATCATCGTGGCCGCTGCCGCCGCCCCCGCCCGGCTCGTCGCGGTCGCCCTGCTGGCGATTTCGAGGCAGGCGCTCATCAAGCAAGGACTCCTTGGAGCGTTTCCGCACGGCCGGGCTGAGTGTCGTAGAATGCAGCGTCTCGACGAGGTCTGTGAGGCGCTGGAGGACCTCATCCCCCGAGACGCCATCCGAAACTGCTTGCTGTTTACCCCTGCCGCGGTCCCTGGCCTCGGGCTCCTTGCTCTCCTCCAGAATGCGGGCCTTTTCGGCCTCGTCCACCCAAATGTCCAATGTGTGCAGCTTCAGCCCAACGGGGACAATCTTGGGCATCAGACCCTCCTCTTCGTCCTCTTTCCTGCTCTCCTCATCTGGCCGGAAGGGCCAGTCGGCTAGCAGTCCTAGCATTTGCCCCACCTTCTTGTCGTCGAACCTAGGGCTCGGGCTCTCGACCGACCCGTCCAATGCCCTCTTCCTCGTACGTCCCGTCTTCTTGGCCGGCTCCCGCGATTCCATCCATGCTAAGCTGCTGGCCAGCATCCTTCTAACAAGCAGCAGGAACTTCTCCATGCGCAGCACATCGATTCCAGTGGTCCACTCGCGCGCCATCGTGGCCCAGAAACCCCTCACCCAGGGAATGACGGCTGTTGGTGGCAGCACCCACACGAGATCGGCGAGGTCCTGGCAGAGCGCCTGCTGCGGCAAGGGCCGGTCACACATCCAGAGGGCATAGAAGAGACCTTTCCAAAGTTTGAGGATGTCGAGGGTCGAGAGAGAGGAGGAGATGTGCTTTGCGGACAGGAAGGTGCGGAGGGACTCGAGGGCAGCGGTGCGGATTTTGCGATCTGTCAGTGGCGTGGGTCAGCGACGGCGACAGCGACAGCGCTTCCGAGCGAAGCGGCGTTTGACGGGCGAGGTTATCTCAAAGATACTAACCACTTGATGCCAAGTTCTTGATGAACGGCATAGGCTTCTCCTGTGAAGCCATAGCGATGCACTCTGCAGCTTGACGTCTTTTAGCAGCACGTCTCCGGAAACAAAAGAGGGCTCCTGGATTGGGTTGCCCACAGCGGCAAGGCGATGATTACGGTGATGGTAACGATAGTTGATGCTAGACATACCCGCGCCGGCGAAAATGAGAGTGGTGAGGAAAATAGAACCGGCAGAAAAAAGTTTTGGCGGTAAGGCCAACGGCATACCCTGCGCTCAGGCCTTCTTCCTACAGCACACAAGGATCCCAAAGCTATCCCGGCAAGTCTTTGCCGCCAAGGAGAGTGGGGGTGCACATAACTACAAATATAATTATATAACTCTACAAAAAGGCTATAGGTAGCTTTACCTAAGGTAAGTTATATTAAAAATAAATCCTTTATAAGTATAAGGGTAAAAGACTTAATTATTAATCTATATTTTATAACTATATAAATTATAAATAATTATAAATTTTATATATTATTTTAATTCTTTTATTAAGTTAAAACCTATAATAAAAGATAATATAATAAAAGAAAATATAATAAAAGAAAATATAATAAAAGAAAATATAATAAAAGAAAATATAATAACTTTATAGACTTTATATATTATTTTAGTTCCTCTATTAAGCTAAAATCTATAATAAAAGATAATATAATAAAAAAAGATATAATAAAAAAAGATATAATAACTTTATAATTCTCTTATAACCTATTTATAATTAGAAGTTACTATTTTATACTAGTAGTTATAATATTAGGTTATATTTATTTATACTAATATTATTAGCCTTAATATAAACTAGTCTATTAAGGTTAAAATTATTATAAATTATAAGTTAATTTAATATTATTAAGTATTATATATAAGTATTATTATTATAACTTAAGCCTTTAAGTTAGTTAAAATAGGTAATTATAAAAGTTATTATTATTATTCTAAAGGTTTTAACTCTACTTAAATATTTATTTATTTAGTAAAACTAAGTAATTATTATAACTTTCTTATATAAGATTATTTAAAAGTAATTATTAGCCTACTAAAGTTAAGATAACTATTAAATAAGTTAATTAGATTTTATTATCTAAATATAAACCTAATAATTGTGACGGTCCTCAAGACCTATTGGCAAAGAAGGCTCAAATTGTCTTTGAAGAATTGTTGATTTAAAGCTATGGTTGCCTAAGGAATAGTATGGAAGGAGCAGCGAAGCTGCGATCTGCCGTTGTGGAAGATATGGTGGCCATTTGGGCTGATAAGATAAGCCTAGTACACGGACCTACTGGCTTGGTCCTGCGTGCGTTCAGCCCATGGCCCTGACAATAATTCTATTATAAATAAGTATAAAATAAAGATTAACCTAAAGGACCTCCTTATAAATAATTACTTTTTATTAAAACTTCTTAGTTTATTTATTAATAAGTTAAAAGAATTTAATATAAACTCCTATATTATTAACTTTTATATAAATCTTAAGGAAAAGCTAAGAAAAATTCTAATAAAGGAATACTCCCTAAATTTAAAAACTAATCTTAGTTATAAAAATATAATATAATTAAATAAAATTAATTAAAAAATAATAATTATAGATCTTTTACTCTTATACCTAGGAGGAGTATTTTATTTTATATTAATTAACTTATTTTATATAAATAAATTAAATAAATAATTATAATAATATATATTTATTTTCCCTCCTAGGTATAAGGGTAAAAGACTTATAATTATTTTTTTTTAATTAATTTTATTTAATTATATTATATTTTTATAACTAAGGCTAATTACTAGATCTAAGGAGACTTCCTTTATTAGAATTTTTCTTAGAAACTATTTATTACCTTTTTCTTTAACTTTAAAAACTTTTTATTTTTTAGCTTTATCTTAAGATTTATATAAAAGTTAATAATATAAGAATTTATATTAAACTTTCTTAGCCTATTAATAAATAAATTAAGGAGTTTTAATAGGGAGTAGTTATTTATAGGGAGGTCCTTAAGGGCTCCCTTTATATAGTTATAAACTTATAAGTTAATCTTTATTTTATAACTATTTATAATAGAGTTATTAGGTTTATATATTTAGATATATAATAGTAGAATTTAGTTAACTTACTTATTATCTTAGCTTTAATTAATAATTACTTTTAAGTAGTCTTTATAATATAATATAAGAAGGTTATATTATTTAGTTTTATTAAATAGGTAAATATTTAAGTAGAGTTAAAGCCTTAATTAGGGTAATAGTAGTAACTTTTATAATTACCTATTTTAGTTAATTTACCTAAGTTATATAGTAATAATACTTATATATAGTATTTAATAGTATTAAATTAGGTTACTTATAGCTTATAATAGTTTTAACCTTAATAATATTAGTATAAATAGTAATAAAGACTAAGTATAGCTTAATATTATAGCTACTAGTAACTATAAATAGGTTATAGGAGAATTATAAAGTTATTATATCTTTTTTTATTATATCTTCTTTTATTATATTATTTTTTATTATAAATTCTAGCTTAATAGAGGAATTAAAATAATATATAAAGTTTATAAAATCTATATATATTTATATTATTTTATATCTTAAATTCTCCTTATTATTAGAAAAATCTAAATTAATAAAAAATAAAGCTTATTTTATATTATAAACTTTATATATTATTTTAATTTCTTTATAAAACTAAAATTTATAATAAAAAATAATATTATATTAAAACCCTTTTAAAATATTACTTAACTTAACTTATTATCTATTTTAAATATAAATCCTTAATTTAATAGACTTAAAAAGCCTTAATTTTTATATAATAACTAATATTAATTAGTAGTTAATTAGTAAACTACTTAATTAATAAGATTTATATTTAAGTTAAAGCTTTTAATTTAACTTATAAAGTTTTAATTAAAATAAATATATATAAACTTTATATATTATTTTAGTTCCTCTATTAAGTTAAAATTTATAATAAAAGATAATATAATAAAAGAAGATATAGTAAAAGAAGATATAATAACTTTATAATTCTCTTATAACCTATTTATAGCTAAAAGTTACTATTTTATATTAGTAGCTATAGTATTAGGCTATACTTAGTCTATTTATACTAATATTATTAATAAGCTATTAGCCTTAATATAGACTAATCTATTAAGGTTAAAGCTATTATAGGCTATAAGTAACCTAGTTTAACACTATTAAGTACTATATATAAGTATTATTACTATATAACTTAGGCCTTTAAGTTAGCTAAAATAGGTAATTATAAAAGCCACTACCATTACCCTAATCTCATAAGATACACATAGGTTCTAACTCTACTTAAATATTTATCTATCTAGTAAAACTAAGTAATACAACCTTCTTATATAAAGACTACTTAAAAGTAATTATTAACCTACTATACTACTAAAGCTAAGATAACTACTAAGTAAGTTAACTAAATTCTACTATCTAAATATATAAACCTAATAGCTTATAAATAGCTATAAAATAGAGATTAACCTATAAGTTTATAATTATATAAAGGGAGCCCTTAAGGACTTCCTTATAAATAATTACTTTATATTTAAACTCCTTAATTTTTTTATTAATAGGCTAAGAAAGTTTAATATAAACTTCTATATTATTAACTTCTATATAAATCTTAAGGAAAAGTTAGAGAATTATAAGTTATTAATAAAGTAGGAATAAAGGATAAGAGATAGTCTTTAAGAAAAATTCTAATAAAGAAATTACTATAGTTAGGTATAATATATATATATATATATAAAGAGGGATAATATTTTTCTTTATTAATTAGCTTCTATAGAGACTATTTATATAAGAACCCTACTAATTAGTCTTATTATATACTAATTAGCTAATAGTTCCTATATAGAAGTATATAGTACCCTTAAGGTATTATAGTAATTATTTAATATAAGAAGGCTAACTATTATTCTTAATAGAAAAAGAAAAAATAAAGTAATATATATAAGGGTTAAACTTATAATTATTTAATCCTAATTTTTAAATAAGGAAGTAATATATTATATTATCCTACTATTAAATAAAGGTATAACCTAGAAGTACTTATATTATTAGGGGTCCCTAGCTAGCTTATTTTTACTAAATTATTAATTTATAAAGTTAGAATAAATATATTAATTTACTTATATAAATATTTCTATTATAATAATTAAGTATTCTAAAATTATTATTTTAGGTATATAAGTAATCTAATATATATATATATATATAGACTTATATTTCTATTATTATTAATTATAATAAATAAAGATTCTTAATTTTAGACTCTACTAACTAACTAAACTAATTAATTATAAAACTAAGATTCAAGATTTAAGAATAATTAAGAATAAGATTTAACTATTAGGAAAGGAAATTCCTTTAAAATTACTTTATTATAGTCCTATTTATCCTAATAATTAAGGAAAAGACTTTAATATTATTAGTTTTATTATTATTAAGGAAAAGGTATTAAAATTAAAAGTAAATATAGTTCTTTAAACTATTTAAAAATAAGAATTTTCTATAATATATTTCTTTAAGTACTAATATTTATTATAAAATTAATAATATAAATTTAATCTTAAAGAGGGTTAGGATTAATTAAGGTAGCTTAAAATAGTTTTATTTTAACTTAATATTTAAGGGTTATCTTTTTAATTTAACTTTTTCTTTTTATTAGTTATTTTATTATTTTTATTAAGACTAAATTAATAAGATAACTTATTTATTATAATTATAATCTTTTTTAATATTCTTATAGTTATTATATAATATCTTAATATTAATTTTTTAGTTTTTCTTTAAATTATTAGATTAGTAATTTAGCTAATTTAGGTTATATTTTCTTAATTATTTTAAGTAATACTTCTTCTACCTTAGCTTTATTTTTAATTAAGACTTAGTTTATAATTTTATTAAATAATAAGTTAATAGTATTAAATAGATATAATTAATCTCTATAATATTACTAATAGTTTTAAATTAATATTCTAATATTATATAATTACTATTTATTTTATTATATATTATATTTATAATTAAAGTTAATTTATTTTATAAAATATTTAAACTATTTATAAATATATCTTTTTCTTATATAATAGGTAAGTAGTAATTTAACCTCTTAGTTTTTATTAATATTTTTCTACTTATTTTCTTAATTTATAGTAATAGGTTTAAGAGTTAGGATTTTATAATAAAAAGAGTTTTTTCCCTATAGAGTTAGGAATAAGTAGAAAATTAATATTATTAGGTAAATATTATATTATAAAGGAAAGTTTAATTTATATACTAATAAGTTAATTTTTTATTTAATTTTTTATAAGTTATAATATTATTAAGAATATTTATATAATAATTTATTAAATAAATAATACTTATAATAAAAATAGAAATATATTTTATTATTTTTTTTAAATTTTATTATATAATAATATTAATTATATTATTTTTTATTTTTATTATAGTAAAGTTAATAATAAGCTTAATATTTCTTTAAATATAATTATAAAGGAATTATATTTTATTAAAGGGAATATTATTAATTATTATTAATAATTTAAGTAATTCTTAGATTTTAAATTTAAATAATATCTTATAGGGTAAGTACTAAATAGGTATAAAATAGTTATTATTTAAATCTTATTATAAAACTAATATTATATTTACTTATAATTAGTTTAGATAAATAAAGTAAGAATATTTAATTGTAATTTCTATTATTTAATTTTTTTATTTATAAAGATTATTAGTTTAGAAATAATATATAATAATAATAAGGATCTTTATATTTATAATAATTTATATTTCCTATTAAAACTTAAAGATAAATTTCCTATCTTAATTATAAATAATTCCCTTTAGAATAACTTAATTTATAATTAAAAGTATTCTAATAAGTACTTTAGTTTATTACTTAGTTATATATATTATATAACTTAAAATTAATAAGCTCCTTTTATTAAACTTATAAGAAATTATAAGTAATTAATTAAATATTAACTTTCTAATAATTACTTATAGTATATCCTTTAATAGTATTTTAGGAAGCCTTTAAATAAAGTTTATAATAATAATTTTTATAAGTATATTCTTAATAGGAATTAGTTTTATATAGTTAAGAAGAAATTATTTATTTGTTTAATTAACTTAATATATTTAATAAAACTCTATATACTTCTAAACCTTTCTTATTTTATAATAAATAATAAAGTAATTAAGATTTACTAATATATAATTATAACTAAAATAATACTTATTATTATATATTATTTTAAGTATAATCTTAATTAGTAACTTTAATATATAAACTTTATATATTATTTTAGTTCCTCTATTAAGCTAGAATCTATAATAAAAGATAATATAATAAAAGAAGATATAATAAAAGAAGATATAATAACTTTATAATTCTACTCTTATAACCTATCTATAACTAAAAGTTATCATTCTATACTAGCAGCTATAATATTAGGCTATACCTAGTCTCTATTACTATTTATATTAATACTATTAATAAGTATTAAGGTTAAAGCTATTATAGGCTATAAGTAACTTAGTCTAATATTATTAAATACTATATATAAGTATTATTACTATATGACTTAGGCCTTTTATATATAAATATAAGTTAGTTAAAATAGGTAATTATAAAAGCTACTACCATTACCCTAATCTTATTAAATATATATAGATTCTAACTCTACTTAAACATTTACTTATTACAACCTTCTTATATAAGACTACTTAAAAGTAATTATCAACCTACTATACTACTAAAGCTAAGATAACTACTAGATAAGTTAACTAAATTTTATTATTTAAATATATAAATCTAATAGCTTTATAGTTATAAAATAGAGATTAACCTATAGGTCTATAACTATATAGAGGAAGCCCTTAAAGACCTCCTTATAAATAACTACTTTATATTAAAACTCCTTAATCTCTTTATTAATAGGCTAAAAGAGTTTAATATAAATTCCTATATTATTAACTTTTATATAAATCTTAAGGTAAAGTTAGAAAATAGGAAGTTTTTAAAGTTAAAGAAAAAGGTAATAAATAGTCTTTAGGAAAAATTCTAATAAAGGAAGTTTCCCTAAATCTAACCTTAGTTATAAGAATATAATATAATTAAATAAAATTAATTAAAAAAAATAATTATAGGTCTTTTACCCTTATATCTAGGAGGGGTAACTTTAATATATAAAGATAATATACTTTATTTAAGTTAAGATAATAAAGAAGGTCTTAATATAAGATAAATAGTAGATTAAATATAAAAAAAAACTTAATATTCTTATTATTTTTATTTTTTATATTAGTATTCTTAATCTATTATATAATATTTATATATTTATTATCTTAAATATAATTATTATAAAAGTAATCTTATTATTTATTAGCTATTAGGGCTTCTATTATAAACTAAATATAATTTAGAACTAGCTCTTTATTAGAATATCTTATTCTAATATCTCTTATCTTCTTTAAATAGCTAAGAATATTTAAAATAAGATTTAAATACTTTAAGAGGTAATATATATTAAGTTTATATTAGGATATATATATTAATATATTAATTAAATATAAGTTAGCTTAATTTATAAATAAAGTATTTAATAAGATTTAATTTATTATACTCTTTATAATAAAATAGTTTATTAAAATTACTATATTTATATTAGCTAATTAGAGTAAAACTCTTAGCTATTTTATTATTTATATAAGATAAATAACTTTTAATTTTAAAAGTTTATATTATATCTTAGTACTAAATAATATTCTACTTAAGAATATTATAAGTTTAATATCTTAAGCTATTATAATTATATTAAGTTATTATATTATTTTATTATATACATAGAAGAATATAATATTAAATTTATATTCTTTAGAGCTATTTACTTATAGAAAAAGTAGTTTATTTAGATCTTAATAAGTAAGAAAATACTTATTTATAATTATATTCTAAATAACTTAAAAGTTTATTTTTTCTATCTTAATTAGCTTAAATATTATTATTTATATATAGGCCTAATACTTATTAGTTTATTTAAAAATAATTTTACTAATCTTCCTCTCTTTAATAAGTAAGACTATTTTTTTTACTTATAAAGGGTTAAAAATTTAAATATAATATAATATTAAATAATATAAGAAGGTAATTACTCTAAAATACTACTTTAATATATATAATATATATAATATTATTAAAGTTATTAATACTTCTATATAATCTTAAATTAATATTATACTAAAAATATTTATAATAAATCTAAATAATTTAATAAATAAGTATCTAATAAAGAACTTTATTAATAAGAGGGTAATATTTCTAAATATAAAGAAATTAAATAACTCCTAAAGGTAAGTTTTATATTCCTTAAGAATATCTAAGAAGATAATAATATTATTAATAAATACTTTATATTATAAAAATTACTTAAATAATTTATTTATAAATTATTATATAAACTTTATATATTATTTTAGTTCCTCTATTAAGCTAGAATTTATAATAAAAGATAATATAATAAAAAAAGATATAATAAAAGAAGATATAATAACTTTATAATTCTACTCCTATAATTTATCTGTAGCTAAAAGTCACTATTCTATGCTAGTAGCCATAATATTAGGCCATGCCTAGTCTATTCACACTAGTACTATTAGCCTATTAAGGTTAAAGCTATTATGGGCTGTGAGCTAGTCTAACGCCATTAAGCACTATGTGTAAGTACTATCACTATATAACTCAGGCCTTCAAGTTGGCCAAAATGGGTAATTATAAAAGCCGCCGCTATTACCCCAACTAAGGTTCTAGCTCTGCTCAAACATTCACCCATTTATAAATTATTATATATATATAGGAGTATTTTAAAATCTTATTAATATAATACTTAGTATTTTAGGATTATAATAATTAATTATAATAAATTAATTTTAATAACTTTAATATATTAAAAACTAAAAGAAGAACTATATAGTATTTATTATAAATATATATTTTTTACCTTTTAAATAAGTAATTATTTTTAATTAAAGTAGTAGTAAATAGTTATTTAGAATAATAACCTTATTAAGGCTTTAGAGGTTAATAACTATATATACCTTATTTTTCCTATTTACCTTTTATTAAATAATAAAAATAAAATATATAAATAAAATAGCTTTCTTAATAAACTTAAGTTAATTAAGCTCTATTAGCTAATTATATATTTTATTTATAATTTCTTTATTTTAAGTATTAAAGTAATATAATTAAGTATTAAACTTTTATATTTACTAATTATTAACTAATAAGACCTTTATTTAATTCTTTTTAAGAATATTTATTATTCTTATATTCTTCTATAAGCTTAGATACTTAGATATTAGTTTCTCTTATATAAGAGAGTAGTACTTTATTAACTTATAATTATAAATATAAACTCCTTTTAGTATTAATATAAATAGAATATTTTTTAAATATTTAATATTAAAAGCTTAGAAAATATTATAAATTTAAAAATAGAACTCTTTATTTATAATAACTTCTACTTATTACCCCTAAGTAATATAAAATACCTAATTAGATAGGATATAATTATTCTTATAAGTATTAAGTATATTAAGTTATTTTATAACTTTCTTAATTATTAACTTTATTAATATAATAATATTAGTAAATATAATATTATATATAATAATATTTAATAATAGTTATATAAAAGGAAACTCTACTAATATAAAAGAAATTATAAAGTTAATTATATTAAAGAATATCTAATAGGGTTAAATTAAAATAATATTAGTTATTATAAAGAATATTAGTCTTATAGTAAATATTTTTAATATATTAAGAAGCTTTAAGGTAAAGAAATAAAGATTTAAGTCTTTAAATATAATTTTTAACTTTATATACTTATTAATCTTAATTAGCTTTATCTTAAGATTTTTTATTAAGATTATCTTTAAAAAATTAAATAATATAAAGATATTTATTACTAAAAGATATTTATTATTAAAAATAAAGTTATAATCTTAAGGTAATAACTTATAATTAATAATTATTTATAGACTTTATATATTATTTTAGTTCCTCTATTAAGCTAAAATCTATAATAAAAGATAATATAATAAAAGAAGATATAGTAAAAGAAGATATAGTGACTTTATAATTCTCCTATAATTTATCTATGGCTATTAGTAGCTATAGTGTTAGGCTGTGCCTATTTGTGTTGGTGCTATTAATAAGTATTGAGGTTGAAGCTATTATAGACTATAAGCTAGTCTAATACTATTAAGTATTACATATAAGTACTATTACTATATAATTTAGGCCTTTAAGTTAGCTAAAATAGGTAATTATAAAAGCTACTACTATTACCCTAATCTTATAGGATATATATAGGTTCTAACTCTACTTAAATATATACCTATCTACTATAACCTTCTTATATAAAACTACTTAAAAGTAATTATTAGCCTACTATACTACTAAAGTTAAGATAATAAGTAAGTTAACTATATTTTATTATCTAAATATATAGACCTAATAACTCTATAGTTATAAAATAGAAATTAATAAGTAGATCTATCTCCTTATAAAGACAACTCTTAAGGTATTACTATATATTAAATCTATATTAGGAAAGCTTAGAGTCTTAATAAACTACCTAAGAGACTATAATATAAACTCTAATATTATTAACCTCTATATAAACCTTAAGGTAAAATAAGAGAATAATAAGGATTTAATAAAGTTAGAGAAGTTAGTAAGGAAGAGTTTCTAAAAGTAGTTTAGTAACTAGAGACTAGTCTTAATTATAAAAATATAATATAGTTAAATAAAATTAATTAAAAAAAAACAATTATAGGTCTTTTACCTTTATACCTAAGAAGGTAATAATTATTTATATTAATTATTCTAATAATATAATAATATTTATCTTTATTTAAATATATTTAATATAAAGGTAAATTAGTATTTTAGTTATAAATAGAATCTTAAAGTTATTTTATAAGGGGAAATAGAATATATTTATAATAAAATTAATTAGAATACTTAATAAATTATTCTAATTATTTTTAAATAGTATATTTAGTTTAAAATACTTTTTAATTATAGAGAATATCTTAATATATTTTAGAATTATAAGTTATTTATCTTATTCCTTTAATATATAAAATATAATTCTAGTAAACTTAGTAGTATATATTAAAATAATAATAATTTTAAAATAATTATAATTCTTTTTAGTTAGTATATACTTAAAGTTTAATAAAAACTTTCTTTTAATAAGATTTTTATTATAACTAGTATTATTATAAATAATTAAATTACTTTTAAAAAGTAAGTTATATATAATAATCTACTAATAAGTAAATTATTAGAAGTTTAGACTATTATTTAAGTTATTTAGTTTACTAATATTAATTATATTAGGTTTATCTAAGAAAAAATAATTAGATAATATAATTATTCTAAACTTATTAGTATTAGGAAGATTATAATCTATTTAAATATACTTATATAGTAAGTTCTTAGAATTAAAGACTTAATAATACTTAGTATAAGTATAAGTTAATAAAGATATTAGAAATATAATAGCTTATAGCTTTAACTTATCTTTTATAAGAAATAATAACTTATAAGCCTTTTTATATTAGTTATATAACTCTATTATATTAAATTATTTATAATATTATTAATAAATTAAATCTTTATTATATATATATACTTATATATATCTAATAAAGTTATATTATAGGAGCTAATTATAATTAAACTTCTTAGCTTCTTTCTATAATTATAGTTTTTTTAAAAGAGTTATAGGATTTATATTAATTTTATTCTTAACTTTATTATTTATCTTTTTCTTAATCTCTTTATTTTTTACTTTAAAATTAAAGTAAACTATTAATAAATAAGGATTAGTCTTATTTTATTATACTTATATTTACTTTTAGATATAATATTAATTAGGTAGTAATTATTCCTAGCTATATTATCTTCTTCCTCCTTAACTATTATAAAAAGTTAAAATTTCTTATAATAATATTAATATAGTTTTAATTTATCTCTAAGGTTAACCTCTTTTTAATCTTTAAATAAAAATATTACTTTATTATTATATAAATCCTCCTCTTAGAGTAGGTCTAAGTTTTATTATATAAATATATATTAAAAAGGAGAAATATAGCTATAATACTTAATATATAAGTTAATATTATTATTTATTTTTTTATTTTAACTAATATTAGCTTTTAATTAAAGGAATTATCTTATAATATACTTTAATATATTTAATATATATATTTAATTATTAAGGTTAGTAGATTATTATTTAGAAATTAAATTTAAAATTATATTAGATTATTAGAAAAGCTATATATAAGGAACTATAAGTATCCAATTAAAGTAATTTAATATTTTACTACTAGTTTTAGATAAATTATATAAGTATATTATTATTACTAACTATTTTTTTAAGGAGATATAATCTCTAATAATATTATCTATAAATAGTTAGCTTTTCTAATAAAGATTATAAGTACTATATAGTAAATATATTAAGCTCTATACTAAAAATATAGAAATTAAAAATAATTAATAAATAAATTAATATTATAGTAAATAATTTAACTATTAATTACTAATATTAGCTTATTACTTATTTTAAGTTTCTTTAATTAAAAGAAATTAATATTCTCCTTTTTAAGTAAAGACTTATAATCTTTTAGATATATTTTAGGAGTTTAGAGGTTATTAGAATTTATATTATTAAAATTAACTTTCTCTTATTATTTAAGTTCTTTCTATTAATATTTAAAATACTTATATTAAAGTTATATCTAATAATTTATTTTAAATTAGTATATATCTTATTTAGAGTTCTTATCTTAAATTTTCTAATATAACTATTATATAAAGTTTTCCTATATTTTAATTTATATTATAAATATTTACTCTAAATTATTATAAAAGTACTTAGTTATTACTTTCTTATATAGTTTATAAATATTATTAAGATTATAATTAACCTAATAAAAGTAGAGAACTAACTTTATTATTAAGATTAGTATTTAATTAAGATAATAAGGAGAAAAACTATTAACTAGCTTTAAGAATACTAATATAAGTCTATTATCTTTTACTTTAATAATAGATTTACTACTTATATTATCTAATTTCTTAGCTACTTTATCTACTATCTTTTATATTACTTTTATAATAATCTTCTAATTAGTAACTAGTATAACTATATTTTTCTAAAGTCTATCTAAGCTCCTAATAAGGGTTTTATCTAAAATTACTAGAAATTTAATAAGCTAAAAGAGTAAATTATTAGTTATTAGTCTAAAAGAAGGTATAACTTCTAATAATATAAGTATAGGTAACTAAGACTATTTATTCTTATTTTTATCCTTATCCTTATTATTAGAAGCTTTACTTATTAATATAATAGAATCTAACCTACTTTATATAGTAGACCTTATAAGTTTTTATTATAAATAAATCTAGAAGGTAGGAAAAAGGAGTATATAACTATAACTATATATATATAATTAGGATTAATATAAATAAAATTTCTTCTAAATCTTATATTTCTTTAAATAATAACTTAAAATATACTAATAAATGATTAATTACTATAAATTTAAGCTAGCTTATAATTATATATATATCTCTTATTATCTTAACTAGTAATTTTATATTAGTACCTTATAGTTTCCTACCTTAAGAATACTAATAAGTTTCTTAGTTAATATTAAAGATATAAGAATAAAAATAGTATAACTAGAAAACTTATAAAGAGAAAAATAAAATAATATTAGTTTTAAATAGTAGCTTTATAATATATATATTATAACTACTAATTACTATAATTAGGTATAATATATATATATATATATATAAAGGAATAATATTTCTCTTTATTAGTTAGCTTTTATAGAGACTATTTATATAGGAACCCTACTAATTAGTCTTATTATATACTAGCTAGCTAATAGTCCTTATATAAAAGTATATAATATCCTTAGGGTGCTATAGTAATTAATAAACTAAAAGAATTTAATATAAATTTTTATATTATTAACTTTTATATAAATCTTAAAGTAAAACTAAAAAATAGTAAGAAGTTATTAAAGTTAAAAAAAAGATAATAAATACTTTCTAAGAAAAATTCTAATAAAAAAAGTCTTCTTAGATCTAATCTTAATTATAAGAATATAATATAGTTAAATAAAATTAATTAAAAAATAATTATAAGTCTTTTATCCTTATACTTAGGAGAAATTAAGGATTCTTATAATATTATTAGTATTAATATCCTTTTAAACTAAGATTAAGATATATTAAATATTATTATTAATATAAGAAAAAGTATTTTATAATTTTTAAGATAAGCTTTATAATTAATATTTTACTTATATTATTTCTTTTATTAATAATAATATAAATAATAAGGGTAAGAATATTAATCTTTAAAGTAATATTTATAAATAGAAGAAAAATATATATTTTATATATTATTTTAGTTCCTCTATTAAGTTAGAATTTATAATAAAAGATAATATAATAAAAAAAGATATAATAAAAAAAGATATAATTAAAAAATATAATAACTTTATAATTTTATTCTTATAACTTATCTATAGTTATAAGTTATTATTTTATATTAATAACTATAATATTAGGTTATATTTATTTATATTAGTATTATTAATAAATTATTAGCTTTAATATAAATTAGTTTATTAAAATTAAAACTATTATAAATTATAAGTAACCTAATTTAATATTATTAAGTATTATATATAAGTATTATTATTATATAACTTAGATTTTTAAGTTAACTAAAATAAATAATTATAAAAAGTTACTACTATTATTCTAATTATCTTATAGAATATATATAGGTTTTAATTCTACTTAAATATATATTTATTTATTATAATCTTCTTATATTATATTATAAAACTACTTAAAAGTAATTATTAGCCTACTATATTATTAAAGTTAAGATAATAAGTAAGTTAATTAGATTTTACTATTTAGATATATAAATCTAATAGCTTATAAATAGTTATAAAATAGAAATTAAGTAAGTAGGTTTATCTATATATTACTTTATTAATATATATAAGTTATCTATATCCTTATAATTAGAATTACTTAGATATATACCTACTTTATAAGGGTAATTTTAATCACATAAATATAAAAACTATATTAATTAATTTATCTCTCTCTTCTATATAAAAATATATCCCTCACTACTAAAGTTAATATTTTAGCCACCACCACTAACCACCACACTAGTATTAGTAAATAAGAAGTATATAAATAACACTATATTTCCTAATTCTTATACTAATATAGAATATAAGGTATTTTAACCTATAAGGATACTAATTCTACTTATTAGAAGCTATCACTAATATAAGAAGGTCTTTTAGCTAACTAGGTCCTTATATAAGGTTATTTAGCCCATCCACCTATATATAAGCTCCTCTAATACTTTATAAGCTAGATAGTTAATAATAACTAACTAGCTAATTCCCCTTATATCCCTATTAGAAGGGGCTAAATATATAAGTTTTTAAGGTAGAATTTAGTAGTAAAAATACTTAAAGTTATATAAATTAACTATAAGTATATAAATAGTATTATATCTAATATAATTACTAATTTCTTTAACTATCTAAACCTCCTAAAGGTTACTAAGATTCCCTAGTAATATTAGAGTAATATTAATAAAGTAGGACACCATGGCGTAATAGTTAAGCGCTAGGCTGCCCTTCGTACTAGTGCCGTGAAGGGTGTGGGTTTAATCCCTACTAGTACCCCCCTTGACCCACTAAAAGTCTAGCTCCTCTACTTAGTTTTTACCGTCCATAGGCTAGGCGGATTTTCCCCAGTGAGCAGATAGGTATAGGTACCACCATCTATTACAAAATTATAAGGTAACTTAGGTATTTAAACCTCTTCTCCTATAAGAGTAGAGAAGTCGGGGAGGTAGGACTAAGGTTACTAAGGACTAGGCCTAGGGTCCACTTTAGGCATTTAGACCTTCCTTTAGTATTTAGTTATATTACTTATATAATCTTTATAAATATATATTTCTTATATATATTAGCTTATAGTCTATATTAATAAAGTAGACTTTTAGGAAGGTAATAATAATAATAGTCTAGTTATTAGATTATTTAAAAGTAGGTCTATTATTAAGAAAGTAGCTAAAAACTATATATAATATATTATAATAGAGTATTATAATAAGCTAAGTAGATAACTTATTCCCCTTATTATTTTTTATAATAAGATAGTCTAATAATAGTAGTTTTTATAAGAATAACTTAACTAATTTAAAGATTAGTATTTTATAATATTAGAGATAGGCTAAACTAATAATTTAATTAGTTTATAATAGTTAAGAACTATTTATAAGCCCTTTACCTACCCTAATAATCCTAAATAGTAGTAGATATTAATTCTTAATAGCTATAAGTCTTATATAATTAAGGATTTTATATAAGAGTATTATTCTTATTAAATCTAGCTTATTTTCCTTTTAATATATATTTCCTATATCCTCTAACTATTAAATATAAGGGTCTTCTCTTTTCTAAGAAAATAAATATTTATATACCTATTTTTAAATCTTATATACCTTTTACTTACTAAGTAGCCTTCTAGCTAATTAAACTTAAGAATTTTAAAATTATAGGGATTTTAAAAAATAAGTCTTTTTAAGTTTTAAGGTATATAAAAGAGATAAATTAGTTCTTTAAGAACTTAGGTTATACCTATTAGTTCTATTTATAGCCCTTTATTATACTTTATATTTTAGAACTTATCCTTTTTACTTTAATTAGTTCTTTTATAAAAAAAGTCTTATATAAAATACTTCTTAGTTAATAAAAAATATATAAGATTTAAAAATATATATATAAATATCTATTCTCTTCTCTAAAGTAATATTATTATTAGGAGTTAATCTAATTAATAGAAGTATATAATATAAAGAATATTTATAAGGAATTCTTCTTATATACCTATTATATAGCTTATAAGAAAGCTCTTATACCTATATATATGAGAATAAATATTTACACACCCATTTTTAAATCTCATATACCCTCTACTAACTAAGAAGTACCCTATATAAGTTAAGGAAGACTTCTTCTAAGAAGGGCTAACTAGGGTAAAGAGGGTAAACACTAAAGTAAAACAAAGGTTATAAGTAGGGCTAATAGGTATAACCTAAGTTCTTAGAGGACTAACCTACCTCCTTTATTTTCCTTAAAATTATAAAGAAGACTTACTTGTTAAAGTTATAAGTACTTTAAAATCCTATACTCTGATTAGCTAGAAGACTACTTAATAAGAAAAAGGTATATGAGATCTAAAAATAGGTATATAAATATCTAACCTTATATATATTAAGAATAGGTAGTTAGGAACTAGAATCTAACTAAGAAATTAAAGTAAAATACTTAATTTAAGGCTAATATAAGGAAATAATAATATTACTACTAATTAGACTAGTTAGAAGAAGAAAAATATCTTTCTTAATAAGTAATTAATACTAAGTAGTCTAAATATATCCTATTTATCCTACTAAATATATAAAATTAAGTTTAAATTATATAAGCTTAGGAATAACTTTAAGTTCCCTATAATATATTTTCTTTTTTAGAAGTTAGTTAAGGAACTAAATAAGTTATTAGTATATATAGCTACTACTAAGACTAAGAGGAGTATTCTTATTAAGGTACTTAATTACTAGAAGACCTAGAAGTATTAGAGAGCTATTCTTACCCCTAATTAAGTATTTATTAATATAATAGTACTTAGGAAAGAGAGGGTATTAATAAGATAGTCTAAGGAGGTTAAAGTATAAGGTTAGGGGATTAAAATATTATTATTAACTTTTAAATAATATTTATAGTTATTAAGAAATTTAATATTAAAGTTAGGTAGTAATCCTATAAGTATCTTAAATTATTATATATATTAATAAGGTAGTATATAGATAGACCTACTTACTTAACTTATAAATTTATAATTATATAAAGGAGAACCCTTAAGGACCCCCTTATAAATAATTACTTTATATTAAAACTCCTTAATTTATTTATTAATAAACTAAAATAGTTTAATATAAACTTCTATACTATTAACTTTTATATAAATAAAAGTTAAGATAAAGTTAAAAAATAGAAAGTAATTAAAATTAGAGAAAAAGATAATAAATAGTTTTTAAGAAAAATTCTAATAAAGGAAGTCTTCTTAAATTTAGTAATTAGTTTTAATTATAGGAATATAATATAATTAAATAAAATTAATTAATAAAATTATAGGTCTTTAATCCTTATATTTAGAAGGAATAAAGGATTATATTATTATTATTATAGTCTTATTAATATTATTAGATATAAACTTTATATATTATTTTAGTTCTTCTATTAAGTTAAAATTTATAATAAAAGAAGATATAATAAAAGAAGATATAATAAAAGTAGATATAATAAAAGAAGATATAATAAAAGAAGATATAATAAAAGAAGATATAATAACTTTATAATTCTACTCTTATAACCTATTTATAGTTAAAAGTTATTATTTTATATTAATAGCTATAATATTAGGCTATAATTATTTATACTAATATTATTAGTCTTAATATAAATTAGTCTATTAAGATTTAAGTTATTATAAGTTATAAGTTAATCTAATATTATTAAGTATTATATATAAATATTATTACTCTCTTAGGTATAAGAATAAAAGACCTATTATTATTATTATTTTAATTAATTTTATTTAATTATATTATATTTCTATAATTAAAACTAATCTCTAATTATTAAATTACTTTTAAAAACTCTTTCTTACTAACTTCTTTAATTTTATTAAATCCTTATTATTTTCTTACTTTACTTTAAGATTTATATAAAGGTTAATAATATTAGAGTTTATATTATAGTTTTTAAATAATTTATTAAGACTTTAAGCTTTTTTAATATAAATTTAATATATAATAATATCTTAAGAGTTATTTTTATAAAAAGATAAATCTACTTATTAATCTCTATTTTATAGTTATAAAGTTCTTAGATTTATATATTTAGATAATAAAATATAATTAACTTACTTAATTAGTAATTATTTTAGTTTTAGTAGGCTAATAATTACTTTTAAGTAGTCTTATATAAGAAGGTTATAATAAATAAGTATATATTTATAGAGTAGAGTTAGAATTTTAGTTAAGATAGTAGTAGTAGCTTTTATAATTACCTATTTTAGCTAACTTAAAGGCTTAAGTTATATAATAATAATATTTATATATAATACTTAATAGTATTAGATTAGCTTATAACTTATAATAATTTTAATCTTAATAAATTAATTTATATTAAGGCTAATAGCTTATTAATAGTATTAGTATAAATAAATTAAGTATAGCCTAATACTATAGCTACTAGTATAGAATAGTAACTTCTAGTTATAAATAAGTTATAAGAGTAGAATTATAAAGTTATTATATCTTTTTTTATTATATTATCTTTTATTATAGATTTCAACTTAATAGAATAACTAAAATAATTTATAAAGTTTATATAAATACTATTATTATATAACTTAAGCCTTTAAATATAAATTAGCTAAAATGAGTAATTATAAAAGTTATTACTATTATCTTAACTAAGGTTTTAACTCAACTTAAATATATACCTATTTATTATAATCTTCTTATATAATACTACTTAAAAGTAATTATTAACTAAAATTAAAATAACTATTAAATTAATTAATTAAATTCTATTATCTAAATATATAAAACTAATAGCTCTATTATAAATAATTATAAAATAAAGATTAATTTATAAATTTATAATTATATAAAAAAAGCTTTTAAGAATCTTTTTATAAATAATTACTTTATATTAAAACTCTTTAGTTTATTTATTAATAGGTTAAAAAAGTTTAATATAAACTCTTATATTATTAACTTTTATATAAATCTTAAGGTAAAGCTAGAAAATAATAAAAAGTTATTAAAATTAGAAAAAAAATAATAAATAGTTTTTAGGAAAATTTTTAATAAAGAAAGTTTCTTTAAATTTAATAATTAGTCTTAGTTATAAGAATATAATATAGTTAAATAAAATTAATTTAAAAAAATAATTATAAGTCTTTTACCCTTATATTTAAGAGGGAATATTATTAAATATAAATATATTATAATTCTTTTTTCTTAGTAGCTTTTAAAACTAATAATAGTAGAAAACTTAGTAACTATTAGTTATTATATTTAAAAGGTACTAGTTTAGTTAAAAGCTCTAAGAGTAGTTACTCTAAAAGATTATTCTCTTAAAACTATTTTCTTAGTAGTTAGAAATTATCTTTAGTCTTTTAGGTCTTAATTACTACTTAATATAAGTTTAAGTAACTAGGATTATTAATAAGATATTATAAGAGTAATTCCTTTTATTATATCTAGTTATTTAAAATTTAAGAAGTAAAGATTTTTCCTTATAACCTTAGCCTATATACTTAGGATAAATATATTTAGGTCTCTTACTCCTAATATAAAGAAAGTATTAGGGCTATAAGCTAAATATTTATAAGACTTAGCTAGTAGGTCTATATACTAGGCTTATCTTATTAGCCTAAATAGCTATTATATCTTCTATAATAGTAGATTATAGCTTTACTACTCCTTCTATACTATTCCTTAGGTAACTATAGCTTTAAATTAATAATTCTTTATAGATAATTTAAGCCTTCTTTTATTATAGGTTATAAGGACCGTCTTAGAAAAAATAGCTAAGGCTTTTACTTTATTAATTATATTTCTCTATATTTAATTACTAATAATATATATATAATATTATCTAAAGTTAAGATTCTTCCTTAAAAATTAATAATATAATTATTATTAAATTAAGTAATATTAATTACTTACCTACTTATCTACCCTTACTATAATCTAATATATAAATTATTATATTAATATAATTATATAATATTAATATCTTTTTATTATTTAATAGTAAATATACCTTTATTATTATTAGAGCTTATATTATTTTTAAGTATTATAAATTATTAACTTATTAAATATAAAAAACTTAAATTAATAATAAAGGAATTCCTCTTAGATATAAGGGTAAAAGACCTATAATTATTTTTTTAACTAATTTTATTTAACTATATTATATTCCTATAATTAAGGCTAAATCTAGGGAAACTTCTTTTATTAGAATTTTTCTTAAAGACTATTTATTACCTTTTTTTCTTACTTTAATAACTTCCTATTCTTTAATTTTACTTTAAGATTTATATAAAAGTTAATAATATAGAAATTTATATTAAATTTTCTTAACTTATTAATAAATAAACTAAGAAGTTTTAATATAAAGTAGTTATTAAAAAGGAGATCCTTAAAGACTTTTTTTATATAGTTATAAATTTATAGGTTAATCTTTATTTTATAATTATTTATAAGCTATTAGATTTATATATTTAAATAGTAGAGTTTAATTAATTTACTTAATTAGTAGCTACCTTAGTTATAATAATATAGTAGACTAATAATTACTTTTAAGTAGTCTTATATAAGAAGGTTATAATAGGTATAAACTTTATATATTATTTTAATTCTTTTATTAAGTTAGAATCTATAATAAGCTAGAATTTATAATAAAAGATAATATAATAAAAGAAGATATAATAAAAAAAGATATAATAACTTTATAATTCTATTCTTATAATTTATTTATAGTTAAAAGTTATTATTTTATATTAGTAGCTATAGTATTAGGCTATACCTAGTTTCTATTACTATTTATACTAATACTATTAATAAGCTATTAATTTATTAAGGTTAAAACTATTATAGGTTATAAGTAACTTAGTTTAATACTATTAAGTATTATATATAAGTATTATTATTATATAATTTAAGTCTTTATAAGTTAGCTAAAATAGATAATTATAAAAGCTATTATTATTACTCTAAAGGTTCTAACTTTAGTTAAATATTTACCTATCTACTATAACCTTCTTATATAAGACTACTTAAAAGTAATTATTAGCTAAAGCTAAGATAACTACTAAATAAGTTAACTAGATTCTACTACTATATATTTAGATATATAAACCTAATAGCTCTACTATAAATAATTATAAAATAGAAATTAACCTATAGATTTATAACTATATAAAGGAAGTTCTTAAGAACCTCTTTATAAATAACTACTTTATATTAAAACTCCTTAGTCTCTTTATTAATAAGCTAAGAGAATTTAATATAAATTCCTATATTATTAACTTTTATAAACTTTATATATTATTTTAGTTCCTCTATTAAGTAAGAATTTATAATAAAAGAAGTTATAATAAAAGAAGATATAGTAAAAGAAAATATAATAACTTTATAATTCTACTTTTATAACCTATCTATAACTATTAGTAGCTATAATATTAGGTTATACTTATTTATACTAGTACTATTAGTCTATTAAGGTTAAAGCTATTATAAACTATAAGTAACTTAGTTTAATACTATTAAGTATTATATATAAGTATTATTACTATATAATTTAGGCCTTTAAGTTAGCTAAAATAGGTAATTATAAAAGCTATTATGATTATCCTAAAGGTTCTAACTCTACTTAAATATATACTTATTATAACCTTTTTATATAAGACTACTTAAAAGTAATTATTAGCTAGGTAAGTTAACTACTTTCTATTATTATATATAGTTCTAGATATATAGACCTAATAGCTTATAAATAGCTATAAAATAGAGATTAATAAGTAAGTCTACCTTCTTATAAAGATAATCCTTAAGATATTACTATATATTAAATTTATATTAGAAAAGCTTAGAGTTTTAATAGACTACCTAAGAGACTATAATATAAACTCTAATATTATTAACCTCTATATAAACCTTAAGGTAAAGTAAGAAAATAATAAGAATTTAATAAAGTTAGAAAAGTTAGTAAGGAAGAGTTTTTAAAAATAGTTTAATAACTAAAAACTAATTTTAGTTATAGGAATATAATATAATTAAATAAAATTAATTAAAAAAAATAATTATAGGTCTTTTACCCTTATACTTAGGAGAGATTATTAACTTTTATATAAATCTTAAGGTAAAGCTAGAAAATAGGAAGTTTTTAAAGTTAGAGAAAAAGGTAATAAATAATCTTTAGGAAAAGTTCTAATAAAAAAAGTCTCCCTAAATTTAATAATTAGTCTTAGTTATAAAAATATAATATAATTAAATAAAATTAATTAAAAAAATAATTATAGGTCTTTTATCCTTATACCTAGGAGGGATAATAGTACTTATATATAGTCCTTAATAATATTAAATTAGTTTATAGTTTATAATAACTTTAATCTTAATAACTTATTAATAGTACTAATATAAATAGTAATAAAAACTAGATATAGCCTAATATTATAATTATTAGTAGTTATAAATAGGTTATAAGAAAATTATAAAGTTATTATATCTTTTTTTATTATATCTTCTTTTATTATATCTTTTTTTATAAACTTTATATATTATTTTAATTCTTCTATTAAGCTATAATTTATAATAAAAGATAATATAATAAAAGAAGATATAATAAAAGAAGATATAATAACTTTATAATTCTCCTATAACTTATTTATAACTACTAGTAGCTATAGTATTAGGCTATACCTAGTTTCTATTTATATTAGTATTATTAATAAGCTATTAATCTTAATATAAACTAGTTTATTAAGGTTAAAATTATTATAAACTATAAGCTAATTTAATATTATTAAATATTATATATAAATATTATTATTATATAACTTAGACTTTTAAGTTAACTAAAATAAGTAATTATAAAAGCTATTATTATTACTCTAAAGATTCTAATTTTACTTAAATATTTAAAGAATAGATATTTATATACCCATTTTTAAATCTCATACACCCTTTACTAACTAAGAAGTATCTTATATAAGTCTAGGAAGACTCCTATATAAAGGGCCAGCTAGGGTAAAGGGGGTAAACACTAAAGTAAAGCGGAGGTTATAAGTAGGGCTAGTAGGTATAACCCAAGTTCCTAAAAAACCAATTCACCTCCTTTGTGTTCCTCAAAAGTTAAGAAGACCTTCTTCTTAAAGTCTTCATAACTTTAAAATCCTATACTCTAATTAACTAGAAGGCTACTTAATAAGTAAAAGGTATATAAAATTTAAAAATAGGTATATAAATATCTATTCTTAATATTTACCTATTATAACCTTCTTATATAAAGACTACTTAAAAATAATTATTAGCTTATTATATTATTAAAACTAAGATAATTATTAGATAAGTTAACTAAATTCTACTATTTAAATATATAAACCTAATAGCTTATAAATAGTTATAAAATAGAAATTAACCTATAGGTTTATAATTATATAAAGAAAGTCTTTAAGGACTTCTTTATAAATAATTATTTTCTATTAAAACTCTTTAATCTATTTATTAATAAGCTAAGAGAGTTTAATATAAACTTCTATATTATTAACTTTTATATAAATCTTAAAGAAAAGCTAGAGAATAATAAGTTATTAATAAAGTAAGAATAAAGAATAAGAAATAGTTTTTAAGAAAAATTCTAATAAAAGAATATTTTTTAGATCTAAAAACTAGTCTTAATTATAGAAATATAATATAGTTAAATAAAATTAATTAAAAAATAATAATTATAGGTCTTTTATTCTTATACCTAAGAGGAATATTTTCTTTTATTATATTATTTTTTATTATAAATTCTAGCTTAATAGAAGAACTAAAATAATATATAAAGTTTATATAATATATTTTATTATTAGTAATTATTTATAATTTAACTATTTAAATATAATAAACTTCTTTATAACCTTAAGTTATAATACTTATCTTAGTTTCTAAATATATATAAATAAGTATATTTAATAGTTAGAGTTTTTTTATTTTAGTTAGAAAATAATAACTATAATCTTTAAAGACTTTTTAAAGTTAAAACTTTATTTAAGAAAATAGATATTTATATACCTATTTTTAAATCTTATATACTCTCTATTAACTAAGAAGTACTCTATATAAGACTTCTTTTATAAAAAAACTAATTAGAATAAAGAGAATAAGCTTTAGAATATAAAGTATAATAAAAAGTTATAAGTAGGGCTAATAGGTATAACCTAAGTTCCTAAAAGACTAACTTATCTCCTTTATATACCTTAAAACTTAAAAAGACTTATTTCTTAAAGTCTTTATAACTTTAAAATTTTTAAGTTTAATTAGCTAGAAGGCTACTTAGTAAGTAAAAGGTATATAAGATCTAAAAATAGGTATATAAATATTTATCCTCTTATTTAGAAGATAATATAATTATATACTTTAAAAGCTTAGTAGGAATATTATTAAAATTTTAATAAAGTAAGAATATTAATCTTATAAGTTTACTAAAAGGTTAAATACTATTAACCTTAAATAAAATAATTTATATACTAAAAATATTTAAATTTCTAATAGGGAATATTTATTATATTAGCCTCCCTTATATTCTAGTATTTATATAAACTAATTTTAAAGTATAAGGCTAAGTATTTAAGAAAATATTAGTTAAACTAACCTTATAATAGGGTACTTATAATGAAATTAATCCTATTAGAGTATATATTTATCTCTTAAGATATAAGATATTTACTAATATTTAACTACTTAATATAATTATACTAAAGAGAATAAATAAAGCTTAAACTAAAAGATAAATTATAAAGTATATTAAATAACTTAGAAATATAATTAATCTTAATATTAAGAAGGTAAATATAATATATAATACTAGAAGATAATAAGTAGATTTATAAAATAATATTTATTAACTTATAAAAATATTAAATATATACCTATTTCTAAAAAAATATATTATTAAAAAGGTTCCTTAAATAGTTTATTATAAATTATATCCTATATAATAAGATAAAACGAAACTAATATCTAATATATATATAAAAAGTATAATATTACTTATCTAATATAACTAATATTATAGCTTCTAATAAAGTTTATAATATATTTATATATATAGAATAATATATATATATTAATAAAATACCTAAAAGAAATATACTTAGAAATATTAAAAATATATCTAATAAAGTAATATAATTAAGTTATTTAATAAACCTTAAGAGAATTATAAATATATATTATATAACTTTTATAATAGAAACCTTAAATTAAACTTTATTTTAATCTTAGTTATTTAATATAAAAGTAAACTATTAACCTTATTATATTACTTATATTATTTTCATAATCCTTTTATTCTTAAAGTAATTTAATATAAACTTTTATAATAGTTAAATATATTTAAAACCCTTTAATATTCTACTAGCTCTAATTATTTATTTTTTATAAAATTATTTAAAACTAATAAATTAATATTACTATTATATAATAATTATAAGTTATAATATATATATCTTATATATATAACCTTTACTATTATAATAGTAATTTATATATATTTTATAAGTTATAACTTATATAATAAAGATATTACTAATTATATATAATAATTATAAACTCTTTTAATACCTATATTACTTATAAAGCTCTTTACCTTCTTTATTAGAAATTTATATTAAATAGGTAACTATAATAATATAGGGCTTATGAATTACTAGATAACTAATTCTAAGGGTATAGGTTTAAGCCTCTATATTTAAAAAAGAAATTAGCTATAAATTAGGTATTAATAGGGTATTATAGTAGTATTAAACTTTCTATTCTATTTAAGGTTTCTTTTTAGGCTATTTATAAACTTATATACTAAATAAACCTAACTTATATATTAGCTCCTTATTATCTATATATTCTAGAAGGCCTTAAGGGGGAATATAATAATATAGGGCTTATATACTACTAGATAATTAATTAGTTAAATTAGTTATTAAGATAGTTTATTTAACTACTACTAATAAAAAGGACTACTTAGTTAAAAGATTATAATAACTAATTTAACTAATTAGTTCTCTAGTAATATATAAGCTCTATATTATTATAACTTTAATAATCTTAGTTTTAAAAGTAAATAAAAGTTATTAAATATTACTTATATATAATTACTTATAATTAAAAGATATTAATAATAATATAATATTCCTCCTAAGTATAAGGGTAAAAGATTTATAATTATTTTTTTAATTAATTTTATTTAATTATATTATATTCTTATAATTAAGACTAATCTCTAATTATTAAGAAAGTAGAAATTTATATACCTATTTTCAAACTTTATATACTCTCTTAGTAATTTAGCTAATTAAATTATATTATTTAGAATCTACTTAAAAGTCTTTACTACTTTAATAAGTATATCTTTATAGATTTAAGGAATATAAAGGAGATAAGTTAGTCTTTTAAGAACTTAGATTATATCTACTAATCCTACTTATAACCTCTACTTTACTCTAATATTTACCCCCTTTATTTTAGCTAGCCCTTTTAGAGAGAAAATTATCTTTAAATATATAAGTTATATACTTAGTTATTAGAGAATATATAATAGCTAAAAATAGGTATATAAATCTCTACTCTTATTATTAAACTATTTTTAAAAGCTCTTTCTTACTAACTTCTTTAACTTTATTAAATCTTTACTATCTTCTTACTTTATCTTAAGTTTTATATAAAGATTAATAATATTAGAATTTATATTATAGTTTCTTAGATAGTTTATTAAGACTCTAAGCTTTTTTAATATAAATTTAATATATAATAATATTTTAAAGACTATTTTTATAAGGAGGTAAATATACTTATTAATTTCTATTTTATAATTATTTATAAGGTATAGTTATTAGATTTATATATTAAAATAATAGAATATTATCTCTTATTTAATAGTTATATTAGTTTTAATAATATAATAAGTTAATAATTATTCTTAGATAGTCTTATATAAGAAGGTTATAATAAATAGGTAAATATTTAAATAGAGTTAAAACCTTTAAAATAATAATAATAGCTTTTATAATTACTTATTTTAATTAATTTATTTAAGTTATATAATAATAATACTTATATATAATACTTAATAATATTTAATTAAGTTATTTATAACTTATAATAACCTTATCCTTAATAATATTAATATAAATAATAATAAAAATTAAATATAATTTAATATTATAATTATTAATATAAAATAATAACTTTTAATTATAAATAAGTTATAAGAATATTATAAAGTTATTATATCTTTTTTTATTATATCTTCTTTTATTATATCTTTTTTTATTTTTCTTAGATATAAGAATAAAAGATTTATAATTATTATTTTTTAATTAATTTTATTTAATTATATTTTATTCTTATAATTAAAACTAGATTTAGAAAATCTTCCTTTATTAAAATTTTTCTTAAAGACTATCTCTTATTTTTTATTCTTATTTTATTAATAACTTATTATTTTCTAGTTTTTTCTTAAGATTTATATAAAAGTTAATAATATAGGAGTTTAAAATAAATTCTTTTAGCTTATTAATAAATAAATTAAGGAGTTTTAATAAAAATTAGTTATTTATAAGGAGGTCTTTAAGGACTTTCTTTATATAATTATAAATTTATAGAGAGATTTAGGGAATATTCCTTTTTTAAAATTTTTCTTAGAGACTATTTCTTATCCTTTATTCCTACTTTATTAATAGCTTATTATTTTCTAGCTTTTCCTTAAGATTTATATAAAAGTTAATAATATAAGAATTTATATTAAATTCTCTTAATTTATTAATAAATAAATTAAGGAATTTTAATATAAAATAATTATTTATAGAGAGGTCCTTAAGGGCTCTCTTTATATAGTTATAAACTTATAGGTTAATTTTTATTTTATAACTATAGAGCTATTAGATTTATATATTTAAATAATAGAATTTAGTTAACTTATTTAGTAGTTATTTTAATTTTAATAATATAATAGGCTAATAATTACTTTTAAGTAGTCCTTATATAAGAAGATTATAATAAGTAAATATTTAAGTAGAGTTAAAATCTTAGTTAAAGTAATAATAGTAGCTTTTATAATTATCTATTTTCATTAACTTATATCTAAGTTATATAGTAATAATACTTATATATAATACTTAATAGTATTAAACTAGGTTACTTATAACCTATAATAGCTTTAACCTTAATAGATTAGTTTATATTAAGGCTAATAGTACTAGTATAAATAGACTAGGTATAGCCTAATACTATAGCTATTAGTATAAAATAGTAACTTCTAGCTATAAATAGGTTATAGGAGAATTATAAAGTTACTATATCTTCTTTTATTATATCTTTTTTTATTATATTATCTTTTATTATAGATTCTAGCTTAATAAAAGAACTAAAATAATATATAAAGTTTATAAATTTATAAATTAATTTTTATTTTATAGCTATTTATAGTAGAACTATTAGGTTTATATATTTAAATAGTAGAATTTAATTAATTTACTTATTATCTTAGTTTTAATAGTATAATAAGCTAATAATTACTTTTAAGTAGTTTTTATATAAGAAGGTTATAATAAGTAAATATTTATAAAGTAGAACTAGAACCTTAGTTAGGATAATAGTAGTAACTTTTATAATTACTTATTTTAATTAACTTAAAGGTCTAAGTTATATAATAATAATACTTATATATAATACTTAATAGTATTAGATTAGATTATTTATAATTTATAATAGCTTTAACTTTAATACTTATTAATAATATTAGTATAAATAATAATAAAAATTAAATATAACTTAATACTATAGCTATTAATATAAAATAGTAACTTTTAATTATAAATAAGTTATAAAAGTAGAATTATAAAGTTATTATATTTTCTTTTATTATATCTTCTTTTATTATATTATCTTTTATTATAAATTTTAGCTTAATAGAGGAACTAAAATAATATATAAAGTTTATATCTTTTTTTATTATATCTTTTTTTATTATATCTTTTTTATTATAGATTTTAACTTAATAGAAGAACTAAAATAATATATAAAGTTTATATTATATTCTTATAATTAAGATAAATTTATAGACTAGGAGCTATATTATAGTAAAATATATATCTTTAAAGCTTATATAAGTAATATAACTAAATATTAGAAAGAAGATTTAAATTCTTAAAATAGATCCTAGGGCTAATTCTTAATAACCTAAGTCTTACCTCTCTAATACTTATATATTAGGGGAAGGAAATTAGGTACCTAAGTTATCTTATAATTTTATAGTAAATAGTAATATCTATACCTATCTACTTATATAAAGAAAACCTATCTAACTAGGGGTAGTAAAAGCTAAGTAGAGGAGTTAGACTATTAGTAAGTCTTATAGGTAATATTAGTAGGAATTAAACTTATATCCTCTATAATACTAATATAGAAGGTAGCCTAATATATAACTACTATATTATAATACCCTAAGATAAAGTATTAAATCTATTAAGGAATATTAAGTAATCAAATTTATTATATATTTTACATTATTTATTAGTTTATTTATATATTTCTCTAAATATTAGTTTATATTAGTATATAACTACCTAATTATAAAATAATAGAACTATTAAAATTAACTAAATATAAAGTTATAAATTATTTAAGTATAAAAATAATCTTTATATTAGACTTATAGCCTACTTTAAGGTAAATATACTTATATTATACTAATATAATATAAATATTAGCTCTTATATTATTTATTTATATATATTATAAAACCTTTAATTATTTATTTTTATATTAACTAAAAGTCTAACTAGTTATTAGTATTTACTTATCTATTTTATAAGGGATAAATAGTTATCTTAAAACTAAGTTAAAGCTAATTATAAGGAAATCTCTCTAATAGCTTTTCTAACTATTTATTTAATTAATTTTAAAATAGTTAATTTAAATATTTTAATTAAGTTAATAAAGAATATATATTTATCTTAATTAGAATATATATTAAAAATAAATAGATAATAAAAAGAATATATAAATAATAAATATATTAAGAGAATTTATTAATATAAGAATAGGACTTAAAGGTATTAATATTATTAAGATTAAGAGTTAGGATTATAAAAAGTACTATTATAAAGCCCTAAAATATAATATTAAACTATATTATTATAACTAATTACTAATTATCCCTTATAATAGGTAAATTAACTAATGATTTTTACCTTACCTAGTAATTAGAACTCTTCTTATAAACTAACTTATAGAAGGCTTACTTAATATATATAGGGAATTAGAAAAGGTTATTTTAATTAATTAAAAGCTTTAAAATAAGAAGTTTTAATATAAATTAATATTATTCCCTCTATATATATATTAAAAAGGTAAAGTAATTAATAATTAGAACTTATATATCTTAATTCTTAACTAATAGAGATTTAATAAGAATAGGAATAAGACTATTAAATCTATTAAAATTAAGATTATATTTTAGTATATTTCTATAGCTAAATAAATATTTAATTCTTTTTAGTATAAATTTCCTATCCTAAAGCTTTTTTAAAGAGAACGGATATTCGCGCACCCATTTTCGGATCCCGCGCACCCATTACTGACTAAGCAGCGTTTCAGCCAATCAGAGCACTTCAAATTTAGTAAAAAACACCACCCTACCTCTAGTACTTCTAACTAGGAATATGAAAAAAAAACTTTCTTAATTAATAAATCTCTTATTTAATCTCTAATTTAATCTCTTATTTAATCTCTTATTTAATTTCTTATTTAATTTCTTATTTTAAGTTATTTAATTATTATAAAAAAAATAAAGAGAAGGTAATTATTTTTATTATATTAATTAAAATTAAAATAATATTATTTTTTTATATAAAAGAAAAGATTTTAATCTTAAAAAATATAAGTAAATAAATTATATTAAATAATTAAATAATTAATAGAGTCTTTAATTACTTATATATTTATTTATTTATTAGTTTTTTTATTTAATATTTTATTTAATATTTTATTTAATATTTTATTTAATATTTTATTTAATATTTTATTTAATCCCTCCTAGGTATGAGGGTAAAAGACCTATAATTGTTTTTTTTTAATTGATTTTATTCAACTGTGTTACGTTCCTACAACCAAGTGTGGTGACGCCTCAAGGGCTGCCTCTGTGAGGAGGTAGACCTGCTCGTCGATCTCCATTCTGTGGCTGTTCGTGGCAGAGCTGTTAGGTCCACGCATCCAGATAATGGAATGTGGTTGACTTACCTGGCAGTCGTCCCGGCTTCGGTGGCGCGGCAGGCTGATGATTGCTTTCGAGTGGTCTTGCGCAAGAAGGTCGTGATGGGTGTATGTTTGAGCAGAGCCAGAACCTCAGTCGGGGCAATGGCGGCGGCTTTTATAATTGCCCATTTTGGCCAACTTGTGTTCATAAAGGCCTAAGTCACACGGCGATAGCACTTACATATAGTACTTAACGGTATTAGACTAGGTTGTTTACGGCCCGCAATAGCTTCAACCTCAACAGGCTAATAGCACCGGCACGAATAGGCACGGCCCAACACTACAGCTACTAGCAGCCACAGATAGGTTACAGGAGAATTATAAAGTTACTATATCTTCTTTTACTATATCTTCTTTTATTATATTATCTTTTATTATAGATTCTAACTTAATAGAGGAACTAAAATAATATATAAAGTTTATATTTTATTTAATATTTTATTTAATATTTTATTTAATATTTTATTAAAAAATAATTCTTTTTATTATATCTTTATATATAATTTTATAAATAATATATTTTTATTATTTTTATAATATTTAATATTTAAAATATAATAAAATTAATTTAATATAACTTATAAATAATTAAAATAATTATTTTTTTATTATATTATTCTTATTATTATTATTATTTTATTATTAGGGTTAGGGGTTCTTATAAGAAAAAAATAAAGTAATAATTTAAAAAAGATTTAAGTTACCTTATTTACATAGGGCTATTATACTTAGTTAGCAATAGGTGCGCGGGATCCGAAAATGGGTGCGCGAATATCCGTTCTCTTTTTAAAATTTAAGAAGTTATAAGGTTAATAACTATTTTAAAAGAATAAGATAAGACTTATACTATTATAATCTCCCCCTAAGGCCTTCTTAAGTAACTATAAAGATAATAAAAAGTTACTTATAAGTTATATTTAATATATAACTTATAAATAATTTAAAAAAAAACTTTAATAAAATAGAAAGTTTAATACTATTATAATATACTATTAATACCTAATTTATAACTAATTTCTTCCCTCCTAGGTATAAGGGTAAAAGATTTATAATTATTATTTTTTAATTAATTTTATTTAACTATATTATATTCTTATAATTAAGGCTAAATTTAAGAAAACTTTTATTTTTAAAATTTTTTTTAGAAACTATTTCTTATTTTTCCTTCTAACTTAAATAACTTTTTATTATTTTCTAACTTTACCTTAAAGTTTATATAAAAGTTAATAATATAAGAGTTTATATTAAATTTTCTTAATTTATTAATAAATAAATTAAGAATTTTTAATAGAAAATAATTATTTATAGGGAGATCTTTAAGAAATTCCTCTATATAATTATAAATTTATAAGTTAATCTTTATTTTATAATTATTTATAATAAAGCTATTAGATTTATATATCTAGATATATAATAATAGAATTTAATTAACTTATCTAGTAGTTATTTTAACTTTAATAGTATAATAGGCTAATAATTACTTTTAAATAATCTTATAATATAATATGAAAAGATTATAATAGTTATTTAGTTTTATTAAATAGGTAAATATTTATAAAGTAGAATTAAAATCTTTAGAATAATAATAGTAGCTTTTCTAATTACTTATTTTAATTAACTTAAAGACTTAAGTTATATAATAATAATACTTATATATAATACTTAATAATATTAAATTAACTTATAACTTATAATAGTCTTAATCTTAATAATATTAGTATAAATAGTAATAAAGACTAAATATAATCTAATATTATAATTATTAATATAAATTAGTAAGTTTTAATTATAAATAAGTTATAAGAATAAATTTATAAGGTTATTATATCTTTTTTTATTATATCTTTTTTATTATATTATCTTTTATTATAAATTCTAGCTTAATAGAGGAACTAAAATAATATATAAAGTTTATATAAAGTTTATATATTAAGAATAATTTAAATTAATTTCTCTACTTTAATTTTTATAATACTAAGTAATAATATTTAATATATTTTAAACTTAATTAGCTTTAATTTAATAAAAATAAAATTATAATAAATTAATTACTAACCTTAACACTTATCAACAATATTAGTATAAACAAACTAGGCATGGCCCAATACTATGGCTACTAGCAGCCACAAATAAGTTATAGGAGTAGAATTATAAAGTTATTATATCTTCTTTTATTATATCTTCTTTTATTATATCTTCTTTTATTATATCTTCTTTTATTATAAATTCTAACTTAATAGAGGAACTAAAATAATATATAAAGTCTATAATAAATTAGTTATATATCTTTTAATAATAACTTTTATCTCTTTTATAATTATTTAAAAATAGTTATTCTAATAAATAACTTAATCTTTTTAATTATATATATTTTTATTTTATAATAGTTTTATAATAATTCCTTTAAATAAGACTATTTAAAATTTATATAATATTTTAATTCTTTTATTAAGTTATAATTTATAATAAAAGATAATATAATAAAAGAAGATATAATAACTTTATAATTTTCTTATAACTTATTTATAATTAAAAGTTATTATTTTATATTAATAGTTATAATATTAAGTTATATTTATTTATATTAATATTATTAATAAGTTATTAGTTTTAATATAAACTAATTTATTAAGGTTAAAGTTATTATAAGTTATAAAGTAATTTAATACTATTAAGTATTATATATAAGTATTATTAGTATATAACTTAAGCTTTTAACTTACTTAAAATAAATAATTATAAAAAGTTATTATTATTACTCTAATTAAGATTTTAACTTTATTTTATAAATATATACTTATTTATTATAACCTTTTTATATAAGACTACTTAAAAATAAATATTAGCTTATTATATTATTAAAACTAAAATAATTATTAAGTAAATTAACTAAATTTTACTATTTAAATATATAAATTTAATAATTTATAAATAAATATAAAATAAAAATTAACTTATAAATTTATAATTATATTAAGAAAGCCCTTAAATATCTCTTTATAAATAACTATTTTATATTAAAAGTCTTTAAATTATTTATTAATAAATTAAAAGAAATTAATATAAACTTTTATATTATTAATTTTTATATAAACTTTAAAATAAAGTTAAAAAATAAGAAGTTATTAAAATTAGAAAAAAAGATAATAAATAATCTTTAAGAAAAATTTTAATAAAAAAGTTTTTCTAAATTTAACCTTAATTATAAGAATATAATATAATTAAATAAAATTAATTAAAAAAATAATTATAAGTCTTTTATCCTTATACTTAGAATAAAAATAAGATTATATAATATATTATTCTTAAAAAATATAAACTTTATATATTATTTTAGTTCTTCTATTAACTTAAAATTTATAATAAAAAATAATATAATAAAAAAAGATATAATAAAAGAAAATATAAGTTTTTTATAATTCTTTTATAACTTATTTATAATTTAAAATTATTATTTTATATTAATAATTATAATATTAAGTTATTCCTTCTAAGTATAAGAATAAAAAACCTATAATTATTATTTTTTAATTAATTTTATTTAATTATATTATATTCTTATAATTAAAGTTAAATTTAAGAAGTATTTTTTTATTAAAATTTTTCTTAAAGACTATCTTTTATTCTTTATTTCTATTTTATTAATAGCTTATAATTCTTTAATTTTTTCTTAAGATTTATATAAAAGTTAATAATATAGATATGGTAAGGCTTTATCTACTTAGTTAGCTGTAGGCACCTACATATAGGCCCTTTAGGCATACCTATAAGTATATAAATAAGTAACCACATTTAATATTATTACTTCTTCTTATAATTATAAGCCTAGCTAATATTAATTAGTAGTTATAAGGATAACTATAGATAGTTAGATTGAAGAGATAGTTTATTACTTTAAAGTTTATATACCTACTATAAATATTAATCCTTAGAAGTAATTATATTAAAGCTATAAGATTATACTAAACTTTATATAACTTATTTAGTATAACTACCCCTAACTATATTTAGTTAGAGCTATATAATCTATCTAAAAGGACTAACTCTAATAGAATTATCTTAGTAATTATTTAACTTAAAGCTTAAGTAACTACTTAAATACTTAGTATTTAGTTTAATAATAATTACTATATAAAATTACTTCTTATAAGTATTTATTATATTTTAAGTAAATAGGGACTTTATTAAGACTTTAGACTCCTTTATTTATCTTATTACTAAGCTCTCTTTATGTCTCTAATAATGCCTTAGAGTAAATAAAACTCTACTAAGATTTTAGACTTCTTATTTAAAGTCTACCCTTATTACTAAGCCCTCCTTATATTTTAATAATACTTTAAATTAGGTAAGTTAACTTTATTAAGTATTAAATTCCTTATTTATTCTTAATTAATAACTTATATAATAAATCTTTATATAACTCTTAAATTTAATATTATAGTAAATAATAACCTTATATTAAACTAGTAGGACTTATTAATTCCTTAATTTAGTTATCTTTAACTTTAATAATAATAAGTATTTATTAATATTCTTATTTCTTTTTAACTATATTTACCTTTACTAATATAACTATTATCTAAGGTAGCTATTATAAAAGAACTAATAAATCCCCCTTCTCCTCCCTTTAATCTATTAATATAAATATCTCTATCCTATAATATTATATAAGATAAAACCTACCTTTAAGAATCCTATATATATATTATTAATAATAACTACTAAAGACTAAATATATTATAAAATAATAATAAAAAGCTTATAATATTATATCTTAATATATTTATAATCTAGTATTTTTAAGTTTATAAATACTTAATTACTAAAAAAGTATATATAAAGTTTATTAAGGACTTTAAGAAGTAGAATAAAAAGATATTTATTATTATTAATAGGGATTTTATCTTAAAACTTAAAAAGACTTTTTATATTAAGAGTATATAAACTAATTTAAAGAGTTATTAAAACTCTATTATACTAAATTTTATCTTAAAATTAAATAATATACTAAAATAGTCTAATAATAAACTAAAAGAAATATATAATACTAAGAAAGTTTTATTTTATTATAACTTATATTTTAAATCTAATATATCTAAATCTAAAGATAAAATTACTATTATTAATAATCTAAATAAGAAGAAGAGAGATAAGGGTAAGAATAGTAAGAAGAAGAAATTAACCTTAAAAAGTAGTAAATATAAGAAATAATTATTTTAATATTAATATAATAATAATCTAAATAATAATCTATTCTCTTCTAATAGTAATTAATATAAGAAGGAAAAGAAGAGAAAAGATAATAAGAAGAAGAAAAATAAGGAGATATTATAAGAGGAAGATAATAATAAAGATAAAGGTAAAAATAAAAAAGCTAATAATAATCTACTAAATAAATTATTCTTATCTTCTTTATTATTAAGATTAAATTCTTTTAGTAATAACTATTTTAAAAATACTCTTAAAATATAACTATTAGTAATATATTATACTCTACTTCTAATTAATATTATTAATAAACTACTAAATCTAATAATAATAGTTAATATTAGTAAATATTATTATAATAATAAAATATATTTTAAATTATTATATAATATATTTAATAATAAGGTTTTTATCTTTCTTAGAATATATAAAAACTTAGGTATTAAATTAAACTAATTTTAAGTAATATTCTTATATATACTAAAAAGAATTACTAAAATATTTTATTTTTATAATATTAAGTAAATAGATATATTTTAAATAGCTTACTTTTAAATAAAGTTATATTTTAATAGTAATACTAATTACTAAGACTATTATACTAATTAAGATATAATAATTTTCTTTAATTTTTATTAAAAGTATTTAAATAAGTTTATTTCTAATATCCTCTAAATACTTATTAATAAGTTAAATATATATTATTATATACTTAAATATTAAACTTATAATAATTAGCTTATATAAGATAATATTTTATATATAATTAAAAAGGTACTTAAATTTATAATAATATTATATAATTCTTTAATATTAGTTTAGACTTTATATTCTAATTTATATACTTTATTATAAACTTATAAATCTTAATAATTTACTAATTATATATTTTTTCTAAATAAAGTTAAACTAAATAAAGAAGACTAATTCTTTCTTAATTATAAGTATAATAATAATAACTTTTATAATAAATATTAAGGTAACTTTTATAATAAAGGTAACTTTAAAGGGAACTTTTATAATAACTATAGTATAATTAATAACTATAATAATTATAATAATTATAATAATTATAACTTTAGTAATTATAGTAATAATTTCTAATATAATAAATTATATTAAAGGAAATACTTTATATATAATAAAGAAGGTTATTAGTTTATATAATATTCTTCTACTAAATAATAATAATCTTATATAATATATTTTATTATATAGAAAGATAATAAATAAAAAGTTATAAATATTAATTATATTATATTTCTTACTAACTTTAAAGGATTAAATATAGAAGATTTTATATTAAATTATAAATTTACTAATAACTTTAATTAAATATATACTTTATATTTTATAAATTAAGTATTTTTATATTATATTAATTTTACTCCTAAAATAACTATTATAATAAAAATAATTCTAATATTTATATTTATTTTTAATAAATAATATTCTTATAAGTCCTTCTAAGGAATTCTTCCTAATATTAGAGTTATAATTTACTTTATTATTAATAATAATTAGTTTTTTACTTTATATTAAAAATAACCTTTCTTAATTCTTAATATTATAAGAATAGATAAAGTAAGTATTTATTTTAAACTAAGTAATATACTATATTTTATTAATACTATATTATTATTAATTCTAATTAAAATAATAATATTTTATATTATTAATATTCTTATATTATTTCTACTTTATATTTAAAATATAATAAAGTTAATAATCTTTTTTTATAATATTATAAATAAAGTAGTATAATATATTAAAAATAGAGAAAAGAGAATATTTCCTATTATATAAAAATAGGGTTATTCCTAGTTCTTCTCTTTTATTAGTAATTAAGAATATATTACTATAGGCTTATTTTTTATAGAAAGTAAACTTTAGTAATTATATTATTACTTTAAATACTTATTAGTCTTATATTTATAATAATTACTTATAAATACTAGTTATATAATAAATCCTTCTATTTTAAAA